>PYSP01000400.1:0-28872 GCA_003049395.1 Pseudohalonectria lignicola
AAGACGCGCGACGGAACGGATTATGTATTTAACCGGTAGTTGCCCTAGACCCCATCGGGCGTAATACAGTCAATCAATCAATCAATCAACTTGTAGGTGACTTGGGAAGGAACTCCAAGGCCTATCTATCTCAGCCCATCGAGTTGACGTCCACCGCACCTGCTGTGCCTCAATTCTTTTCCTTCTCGGATAGCCCCTCCTACCTCGTTCCCACGCCCCAAAACTCCCCACCATCACCGATATTGCTTCTTGTTCTTCTTCGTCTCCTACCCCTTTTCAGATACCTTGCTTATACTCTGTCGGTGGTCAGAATGCTACTTTCGTCATTGAGGTCCACATGATTGCATCGTGCTTCCCTTTGTTGAAGCCACATCATTGTGAGTCGTTCCGTTATTCCTTTGATGAGTGGGCTAGGTTCACTGGTCTATGACTCCTAGTGTCTGCTCTATCCCATCGTACAGCGCACCTTGGATTTCATCCTCGATTCAACTCAGGCCTGTCTCACAAACCCCTTTCGTCAGCGAAAATTGTAAGCTATTGGGGGGAGCCTCTCATCGCCGACTTGCCCAGCAGAAAGTCTTGTGGGCACAAAAATATCTTGATGGCCACGAATGCCTGGAATTTTTCTGCACAGCTTTTCAGTTGAAATTGTTCTATCGTAGCATTGGTTTCTCTAATGACGACAGAGCGGAGGTTGCCCCACGTCCTATTCGTTATTGAAAATCAAGCGACTCTGAGATCTGGAGTGGGTGGTGTCCCCTGAATCCGCCTGCCCTGCTCGGCATCCTCCTGCGTCTCCCTTGTCCAGGCTCCTTACCCTCTCAGTCAGGAATAGATATCATGGCAGTTAAGAGTGCGACCTCAGTGGTCACGGCAGCGAGGAGGTATGATGAGATGGCAAAGCCGCCAGAGGCGTCGCCACCAGACAAGGCCGTGTACACGACCGCCAGTGGCAAGCTCGACAGGAGGCTTAGCTGGACCAGGATGAGAATCGCCTTCCAGTTCAGCCCCTCGACGATGTGCACGCCCCAACCGATAACCGGCTGTCCGACGGCGTTGCCCCTCGAGGGGTACTCGAGCCTGGCCCTCAGCTTCTTGGGCAGCCGGTTCGTCCAGAACCTGTCCTGGTGGTTCCCCGGCTCGAAGAGGGCGTGCAGGTACGGCACCCGAAGGGCGGGGCTGAAGCCGTCGGTGGGGCATGGGGTGTAGTGATAATTCTTTTTCTGTAGCACCTCCACCTCCGGAGGGAGCGAGGGAAATTCGAGGATCTCGGGGTAAGTATTCATCTTGACCGGGACCAGCTCGAACTACGGTGACGTGTTAGTCTCACATTCCCTCCGTTCATCCCCGGCTTCTTCCAGTATAGGTACTCACACGAACAAAGTTGATCGCTTTGGGTATGTAGAAGACGCTTTCCCCTATCCACCACACCATCCAGCTCAGATGACAGGCTCGGAAGACACGAACAATATACTTCTGAGTAGCGGCTGCGAAACCATCGATAGCTATTACTATCCTACGCAGGAGTCGTGGAGTGTCCGGGTGGAATCGACGCTCGCGACGGCTCCTCAACTCGGCATACGCCTGGCGGATGTCTTGGAAGAGAACCTGGTCGTCGGCTTCCTCAGCAATGGGGATCTGCTCGAGCCTGACCGTACCACCGCTGTTGACGCACAGCAGCAGGAATCGAGCTGTCGAACTGATGCCTCTTCTTCTGCTGTTAGAGGGCTCTCCCGGCTCTCCTACCAAGATTATTCCGCCTGTTGCTGCGTCCCACACTGGGCTGATGTATCCAATCCGACCAGGTGAACTGACTTCGCTTGCGGCTGCTGGAGGTGTGGCGAGTGCGGGCATCTCGCCGGGAGGGTTGGTACTCCCCGCCAACGATTGGGACGCAATACTGGCGGCGCATCTCAATTCTTTCTTTAGCACCGATGCCTCGTTGCCGTCCTCAACGTCGATGTACAATGGTTTCCCACAGCCCTGGATATGCGAAAGTTAGTGTATATCCCTCTCCTTTGTCTCTGGTCGTGTCCTGGTTGCTGGCTTACACATGTCCAAGTGATGCGCGTGTGGCCTTGAGGGACCCGCGGTCTCAATGAAATGACCAAGTAATTCGAGATGACTGAAGCGCCGCGTTGAAAAAGGTTCTGCGTCGCTGCCTTGATGCAACCAACGGCTCCGATCTCTTGTCTTGCTTCTGGGTCCGAAAGGGGCCCCTTTGGACTTTGACCATGTGATGGAGGCTCCGAAGGAGAGACCAATTGGATCGCCCCGAACGATATTAAAGGGTCATCTCTCATAGTCTCACGTGCTTCTCTCAGCTCCACTAGTCGATGGTGCTGCAGGACTGCGATTGCCAGCGCAGCCAGCGCGCTCAATAGGCAGAATAGGCCTCCGATGATTGCAATAATAGTACTAGCATCGGAAGGGAAGGAGGCGCTTGATGCAACTCCTGCGGGAAGTCTAGAAGCGGACACCATATGTGCGGCGCAAAACAACACGATCTCCCAATGCTCAAAATGAGGGTCTGAAGTGGTGATTGCCGGGCGGGCGGGCGTAGCGTCATAAGCAAAGCATTGGTTGCAGAGCTCATAATAGACCATACAGAATTTCGAGTATGCAGAGGAGTGATCACGGGCCCCGCAACGCCCAGCGGTGCATAGCGCCGCTGCGGAGGCGACTGCCAGACGTGCAGGATTGTCCTCGCATTGACAGGCGAGGTCACCGAGGAAGCAGCCGACAGTGGTCTGGACCGCGTATGAGGTGCAGGATGCCTGGAGCGGTTCCCTCGTATCAGTGACCGTCCAAGGGGAGCTTCGGCAGTGAGATTGGGTTTTGAATGTTGTGCGGCTCCAAGGGCCCCTGTTGCGGCGTTGCCTCACTTCGAACCGCACAAGGGCCAGGGGCTATATCGTGGAATTTCCTTCGGCGTGTGACATTTGTTAATCCAGCCGATAAGAAGAGCTGAGGAGAAGACTCACGGTGCAATCATCGAGATTGAGTATCTTGTCTGTCGCTGCCGCCGGCAAGATTGCCCCGACTAGAGCCAATAGGAGGATGGCAGTCGTCTTCATCCTGTTGTTGGTTGGGATGAGGAAGAAATCAGGGATCAAACAGGTGTGTTTACATGTCATATGGTCATCCACCGCAAATATATATCCTTACAGAGGGTAGCAGAAAAGAAGATCTCGCTGGATTGGCTTTTGTGCCCTTGATAGTGACGAGGCTGAGCATGCTTGGCATATCACAAGCCCTCCCCCTCGTGTCTATTCAGCCGCACCTGGAATGCAGGTTATGCAGGCATCAAAGCAATCACGAACTACGCGCGGCAGCCTAGATTGTGCGGAACGCTTTTGCTAGGTAGGAAAATGCCCTTCTCTTATAAGTCATTCCGCTCTGCTAGCCGCGCCGGTGTGCGGTTGAAGGTAGACTAGAGCCAGGTCCGGAGGACATCTCGTGGTGCCCTTGCAATCCCTCCAGTCCCGAATCACAATCACGGTCTGATCTATTATCGGGGTAATAGATTCGAAGCTAGGTAGTTGAAACATAGGCCCCAGCAGGACACTGAAACCTGGGAGGCATATTTGGTCATTGCTACTGACGATGCGTCATTTGATGACCTTGCCCAAAACTTGACGGGTGCCCCCAACAACCGCGTTTGTAAGGTCTGCGTGGTCAATGGGTACAACTATCTACTGCGCAAAAATACCGATGCTGTGGGGAAACATATGAAGGTCTATACCGGGGAAATGACAGAAGGGAAATCTTCCTCTTTGCAAAGAGATGAGGTTCTATCTAAGCCTAGAGTTTGTCAACACATTCCCCCATATTCCATAAGCGGGCGGCATTAATGAGCAACACTTAAGGGGAAGTCCCAAACAGCGCTGAATTGACTAAATCCGAAGCCCAGGTCCCAAAAGGGGTGGTGTTAAAGGGGCGTAGTGTATCGACGGCCGCCAAGGCAGACCCCAGCCGTGTTCATCTCATTGGCCGCCGAAGCGCCCCCCCTCAGCTGCACCTCAGTGATGGCCCAACAACACCGCTCGGCACACCCAGAGGTTCGGGAGGGAGGAAGCGCGACCACCTTGAGAGACCCGACGGCCAAGACTTCCAAATTCGAGAGGGGATACTCCCCATGCTCGACCTAGCTACGTGGACATGGAAGAGGAAGTCCCGTAGTCTCTACTCTGTGCAGATTCTTGCCTCTGGGAGCGCTTGTGTAGACGCTCAGACGCAGCCACCGCTGGAAGAAAGAAGCACAGCTGAGGTCGCCACAAATTATATGTCTGTTGGTTCCAGGGCAAAAGTATGTGAGACAGCATAAAGCGGGCTTTTCACCGCCGGTTCGCTACTATCTTGCAGCGGATCTCCCGGAGGTGGTCGACTCGGGAGGTTAGGCCTCATCTTTGGGCCTCAGCTTTTCATGTTCCCCTCTTTTCCCCTTTTGTTCCCCTCTTTCTTTTTAGCTCGGGATGCCTTTTCCCCAGAACCTGAGGTTCGTCCGTCTTCAGTAGCAGTCTCGCTCGACCTTATCGTCCCGCTGCCTTCGTTCTCTCTCCTCCCCATGCCACGACCATGGCGAGACGATCGGCCACAACAAGGAGTTGCCTACTCTTCCTACTCCTCTGCGCCGTATTCCCGGCCTCGTCGAGTCAGAAGGACATATGGAACATGCCGGCGGGGCAGCACTCCAACCTGACTTACACCTTCATATGCGGGCAGACCATTTCGCTATCGTGGAACGAGTTCAACGACTCGAGGCTCGACCTGTGGCTCACAACCTGGGACTATGAGCGGAATCCGTATTCGGTGCTACTGAGGCGTGAGTTTTGCAGTTGTCGTCATTGTTCTCGATGACGATGATGATACTACTGTTGCCCCCAACCTACTCGATCCGCAAGGCATGGCTGCTGCTCACACTCACACGGAAACGACTGGGGGGAGGAAGCGAGCATCGACGTCTCCACGCCCGCCGTCCTGCCGTGGACCATCAAGATCCCGGCCGCGCAGCTCGTCAGGAGCGCAAAGTACGTGCTCCGTTTCAAGCCAGAGAGGTCGGACGGGACGCTGGACATGGCGAGCTGGGAGTCGGCCAGCCCGGCCTTCCTGGTCATCCAGCCCATGACCGACGACCCGTCGGGGCCCCCGTCACCGCCGGACACGCCGCCACCGCCGGACGCCGACGGCCCGGCCCTGCCGGCCAACTACTACTACGCCATGTCGGAGGGCGACAAGGCCGGCATCGCCACGGGCGTGCTCGCCCTCGTGGCCATGGTGGTACTCGTCACGTGGCTCATGTGGCGGCAGTACGCCGAGGCGAGGCACCGCCAGCGGCTGCTGTCCGGGCTGAGGGGTCTGGTGCCAGGGGAGCAGCGGCGGGGGTCCAGGTCGGCCTGTTGTTGGGTTAGTTGGATAAACCATGGCGGCGGCGACGTTAAGGGTGGCCAGCCGTCATCTGGTGGGGTCGGGGTCGGGGTCGGGGTTATCGAGGCCGGGCTGAGGGGCGGTCGCATCCTGCCGCCGGGCGTTGTCGTGATGCCGGGCTACTTGAAGGTCAGCGGGATGCATGAGCTCCCGAGCCCGCCCTGCCATGATGGGCGGTGGCCCATGCGGAGTCGGACGCCGGTCGAGTTGCCTGTTGGTTGGGAGGCGGCTGTATGGAGGACATAGGCGGGGAGGCTCCAAGGGCGGCGACGGAGCTCGGAAGCGCAACTCATGAATTATGTTCTGATGTATGTAGGTTGGACTGGGAATAGGGCTATCAGGAGTCACTGGAGGGGAAAGGGAATCAATCTAGTACCTACCTACCTAGGCACGTTCGTTTAGAGAGTGCCAACTATGCCATCCATGCCGATAGTCCTTGCCTACCACAGTAGATCACGATCTGATTCAAGTCTCATTTGGGTTCCGGAATCAGCGACCCAAGCTTTTTGTTATGCGGAGATTGTGGACTTTAACTACGGAACCCCATTATTGGGTACCCAGGTTTTCATACCATCGAGAATAGGATCCCAATCGCCGGTCTGATAGCTATACTTCTGCTCACACAACCCGATCCATCACCCTCTGCACCTCATCCCTGACGCCGCCCGCCTCCCAGTCGTCCCAGCAGAGAGAGAGCAGGACTGTGTCTCGCCAGACGTCGCCGGGCGCGGTCCCCGGTGGCGGCGGGTCCCGTCCGTTGCCGACCTTGAGCCTCCCGGCGCCGCCGCGGTTCAGCCTGTTCCAGCGCATGACCCCCTCGCGCCGGAACCCCATCCTCTCCGCTAGGCGCAGGCTGGCCCCGTTGGCAGAGCTGGCCTGCCACACGACCCTCCGCAGGCCCATCCCCTCGGGGCCGGGGCCGAGCGCGTGCTGGAGCATCAGCCCCACGGCGTTGGTGGCCACGTGCGTCCGCTGGAAGGGCGGCAGGACGATGACGAAGCCCAGCTCGGCCGACAGGTGGGCCCTGGAGGTGCACATGTACGAGACCATGCCGGCGACGGCGTCGGCATCGGCGTCTTCACCGCCTGCTTCGGGTCCTTTTGTCTTGTCGATGATGGCGAAGGTGACCATCTCGTTTGCGTGCGCCTTGGTCATCCCCTCCAGGAAGCCCGGACAAAGTCCGCCTCGGTCTCGTATGGGCCCACCGTCATGTGGGAGTAGAGTTCTGGGTGGGCGCTAGAGAGCGCGAAGTAGGTCGAGGCATGTTTTTGCCTCTGTAGCACGCCTCACATAGAGGAGCGATCTGTCACGGGCAAAAATCGGTGCGTCGGAACAGACCGACCCCGATGTGGTCCTAAAGGGCGGGTCCACTGGGCCTACAGCCAAGTTGGCGGGACCACCGATGTGTAGAGAATTCCCTCGAACACAGGAACAGGTGAATAGGATCAATCAACAAACATATAGAGCATCAATCAATACAATCAAGTCCAAAAACCCCTCCTTTATCCAATACAGTATATCGCCTCTCCTGCGCCACACGATCCTTTCGTTAGGGCGTGTTCTTTCTAAAGCAAGGGTCTCGTGTCCCTCCCTAGAAGGGAAGAAGAAGAAAATCCGTAGTATAAAAAAAACAATTTCGACTGTGAGCCACTCACGTCAAAAGGGACCAGCTTGATACGCTCGTTGGCGGTTATCCCCACGGGGTAGACGAAAGCCTGACAGTCCGTTATGCTGTCTGGCAGGGGGGTTTTGCGACAAGATGCCTGGAAGGATTGAAGATTGGCTGATTGCTGGGATGTTATAGGCCCAGAGGCCTAGCCAGCAAAACAGCCCGGGGTTTGCCCTCTAATCTGCCAGTGTCACCCTACGGCACAGCACAGTGAGCACCGTAGCGTACAGCCAGAAGGTTAGGCAACAACGGGTTGCCACAACGGAATTGAGTGCTCGAGGCTGACCAGGCTTTTTGGGGAGAATCATATGGCATAATGAAGTAGACAAACACGCCAAGAGGCCTCCCCTCGGCTAGCTTGAACTGAGGCAAAACCCAACAACAACACAAAAAAGTGCTAAAGAGCTCTACGGGGGTATTTAATTGAAGTCAAGCGCCTATGGCGTCAAAAGTGCCGGCCGGTCGGTCTGCCCCTTGCCAGCTGAAGCCGCGATCTATTCAAGAAGGGTTAGAGCGAACAGTTCAGCACCATTCAGGCGCTCCGGACTTACTCCAATCGCCGCAATATTGGCTCGTTACAGGCGTAGCGCACGCATCAATACCATGGAAAGCTCCGACGCCACGCCTTCAGCCAATCCCCTGGCTCCTTCAGAGCATGGGCACGATATCAGCACGGTGAATTCCCCTCCAACCCCTGGTCTACCCTCAACACCGTGCATGGAACTCGGCATGGAAGTTGCGGCTCTGCTTTGATAAGGAGGGGGGCACGATAAGAGAAAGAAAAGGGGTAGGGCTGGCTGGCACCGGTGGCCCAGGATGAGGTCGGGAGCAGGTATTAAGAATTTAAGATCCAAGGGAATATTGCCCCCTTTATCCTCGATCACCAGTCTGCAAAAAGCCAGATCCCCAAGTGGACTCACGACGTGCTAACGCCAAATGTCTTTCTATAAAAAGCTGCCGCTCTCGAGCGAGCGACCATGTTTCAGGCTGCTGGAGATCGACCCGGCCACAAATGGTGGCTTGGAGGAGGCGCTGGTTGGCACTGCGGCGACGTATGACCTCCCGTGTGGGTTCGAATACGACGCACTCTCGTACTGCTGGGGCAAGTCGGACGAGAGTGAGATCATCACGCTCAACGGGGACGAGTTCCCCATCTCGCACAACCTCGCGGCTGCGCTGCGGCAGTTCCGAGCCGAGCAGAAGCAGCATGGCGGACCGGGAACCGGTTCAGCTTCGGGGTCTTCATCGGCTGCGGCTGCCAGGAAGCTGTGGGTCGACGCCGTCTGCATCAACCAGCGCGACAACGCCGAGAAGTCCCACCAGGTGACGCGGATGAGGGACATCTACGCCAATGCGCACCGCGTCTTCGCCTGGCTGGGCGAGGCCGACGAGTTCAGCGCGCTGGCCATCGAGACGCTCCGCCAGTTCGCCAACAACACCATCACCACCACCACCACTACCACTACCACTCCAACAGGCTCCGCGGAGGGGAACAAGGACCAGCAGGAACCAGCCGACGGCACCCTGGCGGAGAGGCAGAGGGCGGCGATTCGGGCCTTCGTGCAGCGGCCCTACTTCTTCCGCATGTGGATCGTGCAGGAGGTCGTGGCGGCCAAGGAGGTGACGCTGTTCTGGGGGCCGGACTCGCTCGACTTCGACGCCGCCTGCGTCGGGCTCGAGCGGGCCACCGGGGCCGGGTTCTACGCCTTCTCCCAGGAGACGGCCAACCTGACCTACGTGCGGCGCTGGCGGGAGGCCTTCCACACCGGGGCTGCCGGTGGTGGTGGTGGCGATGATGATGCCGAGCAGGATGTGGGTGCCAAATATTTCGGCGACGACGAGGACCTGGACCTGCGCCTCTTCCTCGACTCGCGCGACCGCTCGGCCACTGACCCGAGAGACAAGATCTACGCGCTCCGAGGGATCGCGCGGGGCCGCATCTCCCGGGGGATCAGGGTTGACTACGACGATCCCGTGCGCAAGGTCTACGCCGACTTCTCCCGCCACGTGCTCCGCGTGCGGCCGGACCTGCAGGTGCTCTCGGCCGTCGTGGTCCGTCACGCCTCCAGCTCGGCCCACGCCCTGCCCTCGTACGTCCCGGACTGGTCGCTGCCCAAGTTCGGCGGGGGGTTCCTGCAGCGCTACTACCGCTTTAAGCCGACCCACCTGTTCCGAGCCTCCGGCGACACCACGCCCCGGGTCGAGGTGGCCGCGGACCTGAGAGTCGGCGTCGGCGGCGAGGCCATCAGCATCGAAGGGGTCCGGCTGGACACCATCGCCCGCGTCATCCCCATCAAGTCTCTCCTGGCCGGCGCCGGCGGCGGAACAGCGGGCGGCACGGCGGGCAGCACGACGGTGGTGACGGAGGCCGTGGTGCGGGACCTCGCCGCCGACGCCCTGCCCTGTACCGATGACGCCGCCGCCACCACGTACGGCTTCACGGGCGAGCCGACCTGGGTGGCCTACTTCCGCACCCTCACCGCCGACCGGACGGCGCTCTCGCCCCGCATCAGCGAGGGCTACCGGTCCGACAACTTCGCGCGCTTCTCGTCGCTCGTCGTCCACGATTCTGCCGTCGCCTCCGCCGCTGCCGCTGCTGATGCTGCCGGCGGCAAGAACAAAACCCCCTGGGCGCCGGCGGCCGCGGCCACGGACAATGACGAGGATGGCAACGACAACTCCCTGCCAGACGAGCTATGGGAGGACATCTCCAGGGCGGTCGAGACCATCGTCGAAGACAAGGACATGTTCGTGACCGAGCGGGGCTACCTCGGGCTCGGGCATGAGAGCTGCGAGGTGGGGGACCTGGTCTGCATCTTCTCCGGCGGGGAGGTGCCCTTCCTGGTCAGGGCGAGGGGGTCCGCGGTCGATGTCGAGGCCGAGCAGCCCGCGGCTGGGGATGGGGGTGGGGCCGGGGCCGATGCTGATGCCGAGGCCTCCTCTCGGAAGCCGTCGCTCGGCTACACGTTCCTCGGCGAGTGTTATGTCCACGGGGTCATGGATGGAGAGGCAATGGACGGCAGCCGCGCGCTGGAGCGGTTCCTGCTGGTGTGAAGTGGTAACATTGGTCGACAAGTACACTGTATCTGCGTCTCTCTCCCCTTCTTCTCCGTGGTGTCTTGTTCCCTGTGCATCAGCCGACCGCCATCGACCGCCATAGACACTGAGCCTATAATGTAGGTAGAGTTGGACTAGATGATTGATGGTAGTTATCGGAACGTTTCATGATGAAGAAAGGAGTGGCCAAGATGAATACTATAACCCCTTGTTATGTATTTACTAGATCGTCGGCTTCTAAGGCAAGTCTCAAGCATTGTGCCCATGCTATGTGAGTGTCGTTCATGTCCATAGATAAGACGGGTAGTGTGAGAGCGGCGGGTTTGCCATCGTTATTGCCCTATCTTCTTCTTCCGTTGGCCTCCAGGCCCATGTTGGTATGTAGAGGCTGTCACTCGGTGTTGATCAGTTCTTTTTCTGAGGGGGCAAGTACCTAGTACTAGCATCTGGTATGCAAGAAAACGAGGGGGAACTCGGTGGATAAGTCAATAACCAAAGTCCTTGAGCCGGTTCAAACAAGGGCCATGTACTTGATCTCTTTGTGGGTGCCCGCTCTTGCTCCGGGCAGACAGGTCGTAGCTCCGGACCGGAATATTTAGGTCAGGCCGGCTATACACCTACCCACCTTACTTACCTACCTACTCACACACTCACCTACCTACCTACCTAGGCATTTGATCCGATCCTGAGAAAAGATACCCCTCCATCATTGTCGAAAAGCCTGCAAAAAAAACAACGCCTGCCTGATCTTGCAGTCTGAACCGGCAAGATCAAACATCAACGCAACAGAGACTTCAGTCACGCAGGACGGCTGCCCATCACTTGGGCCATCTGCAACTTGGGGACCAAACTCACAGTCTCATCACATCTTTCTTACAATGGCGGGACAAGTTCATCACACAAACGCGTTTCCGCCATTCTACTTCATGTCGAGCCAGCAGCGCCAGCAAGGCCAGCAAATTTCCAATGATGGCTCCTCCCAAGCGGATGCCGACGGCAAGATGACCGATGATGCTCATCTCGCCTTTGAGCCACATTCCATCCGCGGAGCCGGCAACCACAAAACCGAACACGCCGCCACCAGGTCGGCTCAGCCGCAGGCCACCGATCTGGGCCCCGAAGACTTCATCATGTTCGACGCCGTCACCGACGACGATGACAAGGCGCCGACCCCGCCCGGCAGCGGTGCCACCAACACAGCCATGCCCGGGCACAAGACGCGGACTCAGCGCGAGAAGAAGGCCCGGAACCGCCACGAGGCCGCCGTGAAGAAGGAGTGGGTGGCCGCAAAGAGGAAGGAGCTCGACGCCGCCATGGCCGCCGAGGCAGGGACGGCCGGGAAGGGGGTGATCTCGAAGAAGGAGAAGGAGAGGATGAAGACGGAGAAGGAGAGGATAAGGACGGAGAAGAAGAAGATAAGGAGGGGGAATCGCCGGGTCAACCAATTGGCGAATTTGCTCTCGGGGATGGCGTTCATGACGAAGAGGGAGGAAGAGGAAGAGGAGGAGGCGGAGGGCGGAGGTGGGAAGTGAACACTGCCCCGCCCCCCTCCCCCCCTTGCCACATTGCCATTTTTAGTGTCGTCGGTGTCCTGACCGGCGGGTTTTCCTCGATATGCTGAGGTTCCTGCTCTTTGTATTTCCTCCAATAACTCAGTGCTTAGAAGAAACCTCCTGTTTACATACGTGCCCACCTGGCTACACAATAACAGATACTGAGAAGGAGGATAGAATATTATACACTAAGAAAAATGAGGATGGATTACTCGCTGAGAATAATGAGAGAACATTACACATTCAAAAAAGAGGAGAGAATATGACACGCTCAGAAAAGAGGAGAGAACACTACACAGTCGAGTGGGCTTGCTCTGATGACGCAAGAGACGTTGGCAGCAAGGGCGGAAGCTCGAGTTTCTAAACGACTTCCGGCCAAGATCCCAGTAAGTATGGTGGACGTACCTCGCTGCTCTGACGCAAAACTCGTGGAGAAACAGGACGGCCACAAACAAAAGGATCCAAAAAGAGGTGTACAAAGGCACGAGGTACTAGGGGACTCACGGCCGGTACGAGTGCTAGGGGAAAATATAAGAAAAAACTCCTTGGCTTCTTCGAGCAGATTGGCCACGAGGTTGAGAGCATTGCCGAATCCATCATGAAGTATGCACTCGAGGGGGATGAAGATAATCCTGATGAGCCAGGTATCCTCGTTGTGAATAGAGGGACAAGTCGCAACTTCCCACAAAGATGGATGATTAGTGTATTGCTCTTCAGGCGCGATGGGTTGGTGGGTAGGTACCAACCTCTACGTAGGGTGCGTGCCTTGATAGTCTGCGTCGATGAAGGCGGCTCGTCCACGTACCGGGAATTGCACGTCTGGTAGAGAGAGATTGGGAGCCGAGTGGAGGTGGGGGTTGCCATGATGACTCCCTAGCCCCTAACCCTAAGTTTTGTGGGTTGTCTATCACAAACCTTGAAAGAAGACCTATGCGGTGCGGTGATCCGGCGACTTGAAGCGGTTGTAGCCTTGGTCGAGTCCAGAATTGGAGAGCGTCTTTGCGTCGATAATGAAGTCTGCACGGACATTGTCGAGCTTGACATGGTCCTTGAGCTATACATCGATCTCGCGTTGGGTCACCCTCTTGCCTTTTGGGATTGCCGGGGAGTTCAGTAAGCTATAGTCGAAGATAAACTAAAGGAGCTCAGGGTTTGCTGTCCCGTTACTGGGCGGGTGCGTGAGACGCTTGTTAACCCGATTATCAGAGCCGGGCTTGTGACCAATGACCCTTATGCCGTCCTTGGTTGCTATAGATGTCGCTCGGGTTTGTTTGGCCCGCGGTAGCCACCGTGCCAGCTGTATTGGCAGTATTAGTAAGGGGGATAGTACGGCGCCTTAATTATCATTGGGTGGAGTAGGTAGGTTAGTTAGCTACACACCTTGGCCGTCTCCTTGAGGCCAGGCTTGCTAGTGGCCTACTTAAGGCTGGTCGCCTTGGCTCGGCAGGCAGGAGGGAGTAGGCGTGAGAATGAATACGGTGGGTTCGGGGGCGGGTATGAGGGGAAGCACGAAGAAAGGGGCAAGAGGGAACTGAAGGAAGTGATTGAAAACGGCAGCTATGGCGCTCAATGAGCTAGGTGTTAAAACGTGGCTCCGAATAGCAAAGAGCGGGATGACAGATGTTAGATACACCCAGTAACTCCCAAGTGTTGAGGCGCTTGCTCCCAGCCCTGGGTGGGCAACATCCTATTGCGGACATGCTTAGGTAGCCCTTACCCAACATTTGCTCACGCCCTAGCCCACGGCGATTTCTACCGCCGCCTCAGAGTGCCCTTTCACGCCATTGAATCATCTTCGCCGTACCGCTCCCCATACTCGTCGATGATCCAGAGGCAGAACTCCTCCCAAGCGATGGCCCACTCCTTCAGTCGGCGGGCCTTCACCCCTGGGCCCAGAGAGGCCTCCCTGACGCCCCGCGCCCAGTCGGCGTCGGTCTCGTCCTCGAACGCGGCCCACCGGACGCTGTTCTCGGCCAGGGAGCCCAGCCCGGCCAGGCCGAGGTTGTCCCAGCCCTGGAGGGCCTGCCAGAAGTCGTGCGTCGCCCCGGCCGTGTCCTGGCCCAGCATGCCGGGGTCGTCGTTGCTGAGGGCGCAGGGGACGCCTCGTGCTAACAGCGCTGGGAGGGGGCTTTTTGGGGAGTTTGAGTAGATGTGTTAGTAGAGTAACTAAAGTTCCGAGTGGTGATATCAAAATGTCGAGGGGAAGAAGAAGGACAAGAAGTGCCACCCTCTCTGGAGGACATACTGCGACAAGACACTACTACACAACCTGAGCACCTCGTTGCTGATGGGGCAACTCTCAACCAGGATCCGCTTCTCCTTCACCAGCTCGATGAGCAGCGGGTGCTTGTATAGGGAGAAGCCGTGCCCGATCCTCCTCGAGCCCAAGAGCACGGCATCGAACAGGTTTTGATCCGTGTCCGTCCCGTCGCCGAGCGTCTCGCCCGCGTGGAAGAAGAAAGGTATGACGACCTCCTCCTGAGCGCAGAGCCTCTTGAACCATGCGAAGAGCGGCAAGATGTCCTTGAGCGGGGGCCCCTTGTCCTCCTGGCCCACGACGTCGTAGCCGGCCACGAGGTGGGGATACGCCTGCTTGGTCTCGACGCAGAGCTGCATGTCGGAGGCGATACGCCTGGGATCCGCGTCCCTCAGCGAGGACCAGATCATCCTCAGGCCCCAGAAGTCCGGGTGCGCATCCCTGAAGGCCGACACCTCCTCGTCGATGACGGCGAACATGTGCATGTAGTCCTCCTCGGGCTCCTCCCGCCCTGCGCGGCAGTAGTCGAGCGGCCAGGTGTGGCGCACCTCGGCCCAGGCGACGCCGTCGTCGTGCAGGAGGCCCATGACCCGCCGGAGGAAGCGGCGGAAGATGGGCTCGTAGTGCAGCATGGAGCCGATGACCTCGAAGCAGGCGCGGAACCGGCCCCAGATGTGGTCCTGCCCGTGGTGCTGCTCCACGCTGTCGGTGCGGGATATCACCAGCCGCGACTTGAGCCAGGCCATGAAGCCGACCCTCCCTCCCCCGGGGAAGGAGTCCGCCGCCTGCGACACGGGGAGGTAAGTGCCCGGCACGTAGCCCTCGGTCCACAGCGACGACGATGCCGCCTCTGCCGTGCCGCCGCGGGGCCTCAGGAACCTAAAGTGCGGCGTCTCCGTCCGCCTCGCCTCCTCCGTGGCGAGGTGGGAGGCGCGGCAGGCGACGTGCATCCCCTCCGTCTCCAGCAGCACGCCGATCAGGAACTCGTAGTCGACCATGGCGTCGTTGTGGGCGTGCAGCAGGGCGCCCTTGGGCATCCTCCGCACGATCCGCCACAGCTCCGTCCGCTCCATCGTCTCCTTGGCCAGGCTGAAGACCATGCCCGGGTAGACGGTGACGTGCGCCTCCCTCCTGGCGATGGCCTCCTCGAGGCCCGCGGTCCAGACGGTCCTGTTCTCCTCGTCCCGGATCTGCG
The DNA here is from genome assembly GCA_003049395.1 of Pseudohalonectria lignicola. NCBI lineage: Eukaryota > Fungi > Ascomycota > Sordariomycetes > Magnaporthales > Ophioceraceae > Pseudohalonectria > Pseudohalonectria lignicola. Next base: position 15,159 of record PYSP01000400.1, read on the forward strand.
ACACGATGGCGCAGGCCCGCTTGGCGATGGGCGAGAGCGACTGCCGGAAGCCGTGGTCGCTCCGCCGCTTGCCTTCCTCCACCACCAGTTTGCTGCGGCCCTGGAGGTACTTCTGGATGAACGGGTCTGTTGGCAGGGGGATCTCCCGCTCCGTCTCCTCCCATTCTTCATCCGAGAGGACCGGCATTTTGGCTACCGGTAGGTAGGTATATATGGTCGGTACCAATACCGACACCGAGGTGGTCTCCAAACGGGTAAACCAAACGATACGGGTACAGGAAAGAATACCTAGTTAGCAATTCTTAATTGTGAGCGTTCGAGTACGTCAGAACAGTTTTTGTCTTAAAGGACCGAATGGATTGAAAGCGACTGGTCTGGACCTTAGACTGGCCGCCTAGTCTCGGTACCCCCGGAATCTTGACGCTTACTTCAGCGGTGAAATGCTGATCTTCACTATACCAGACCTTATGTACTGTACAGTACATTTGGTACACCCTCACACGCCTCAACTTCGCTGGGATGGCGTACTTATTACGTAGTGTATCCGCCTAAAAGTGAGGTGTAGGTGTGTATCCGCAGATGAACCATCATCCGACTAGCTCGAGAAACGACACGGATAACTGAGAGAATATATTCCCTACATTCTATCTTGTTCACGAAACTCCCTCTGTTGGTAAGGTACTGGTTGCAGACCCCGGTGGGTGGCTGCGCAATTTTATCGGGTCTGCCGGAGTGTTGGTACAGTACTACTAGGTAATGTAGGCTAGAAATACTGCCTATCTCTTCCCCAGCGGCGGTTTGGTAGAGTCCTCGTCCTCATCTGTCGTCAAGACATCTCCAAAAACCACTAGGCAGACAATTGGCCCTCCTGAATCAAATCACGGCGACGAGCTGGCTCGCGTTCTCTTGGATCGGCGTTCCTGGCACCGCCTTCTGCCCGCCCTGGTAGAAGAAACCTGTCCGTTCCAGGACCAACCTTCACCGAAGGCATCCCTTGGGACGCTATGCTTCGCCAGGAGCATTCGAAGTGTCGTCTAGTCGTCGAATTTCATGCCAACGGTCAGGCGGGGTCCAATTACACTAAATAAAGAAGACGTCGCGCTGCCACGACTAGATCTCACATTCTCTTTTGTTTTCTAGTCACTTTATGAACCGTTTCCCTCACGAGCAAGCTGGAATACTAGATAGACTGTTTTCTCCTGTTTCCGAGTTCAGCAACCGCCAACAACACTAGTGCATCAAGCAGCCTGGCCCACATCTCCCTCCCTGAACATGCCCAAATCCGACCCACCACAAACTAGTTGGCCTTCCACACAAATTTCGAAAGCGACCAGCGAGGAGATCGCTGAAGACATCAACGGGTCCATCCACGGTCCTGTCGGCGAGCTAGTGCCCAAGTACTTCTCCAAGTTCAATTACCTCCTTGGAGGCGATGTTGCTCAGAGTGTGGCCCGAATATCTGGGCCGACAGCTCCAACACCTGAACAGTTTCTTCAGTGGTTCACCGCCGTCTCCTCGCTGGAACTAGACGGAACGCGAGGCAAGTGGCACACCAGTTCCCACACGGCCTCAGAATCCGAGGATGCCAGGGGCTCGCATATATCCCTCACGCTGTCGGCCGGATCCTCCATCAATACAGACGAGATATGGGGCGATGCTCAAGTCATCGGCCAGTTCTGCCAGGGGGATTCCATCAGCTATCAAGACGGACTGTTAGACCTCTGTGGACACGCGAGAGAGGTCTTCGCCAGCCAGCCCACCCGGCTGTTCCTCCACGGGTTCTACATTCGTGGGTCGCTGATGGAGCTGTGGGTCTTTGATCGGTCCGGCATCTACAGCAGCGACCTGCTCGACATGCATGACGACTTCCCATGGTTCCTAGCTGTGCTGCTGAGCTACCGACTGATGTCGGATAGTGAACTGGGACGGAGCGACGTCATCCAGGACTGCGAGGCCGGCAGGTGCATTACGATCAAAGATGCTGCTGGGATGCCTCTCGGGAGAAGCGGGAAGCTCTACCTTGAGGATCGTGCGATCGCACTCGCCTCCGAGCTTGTTGGGGAAGGTCTGGCATGCTACCGAGCCAAGTCGTCGCCGAGTTCAAGTCGATGGGAGTATGTTGTGAAGTTCAAATGGCGCCTGGCCCGTGATCGACCGGAGGAGGAGATGCTGAAGTGGGTCAATGAGAAGAATGCCTGGGGCGTGATCTCGCTCGACCACCACAGGAAAATTGAAACCACAGCGAATCTGCGGCGCGGTATCAGATGGGGCCCTTGCAGGAGACTCCTCACTGGCGATGAGCATCAGCATCTTCTTCCCAGCACCCGTAAGCACAGGGGCATCCACGGGCTCACAGAAGCAACAGATGAGACCTTCGGCAATCGCATCTTTACCTGCGTCGTGGTTTCTCCGGCTGGCAGGCCCCTTGGCACCTTCAAGACCATCCTTGAACTGCTCGAAGTACTCCGGGACGCGGTTAAGGCGCACCGATCAGTCCTCCAAGACGCCGGGGTGCTCCACCAGGATGTATCTCCGGGAAACATCATCATCACCGATACCCAGGACCATAGGGAGCCGAAGGGAATCCTGATCGATTTCGACGTCGCGATGAGGCTGGATGTCGGACCGAGGACACCCGGCGAGGTGACGGGCACCCGGCTGTTCATGGCCATCGGCATCCTGAAGTGCAGACGTCACACTTACAGGCACGACCTCGAGTCCTTCCTCTACGTCTTTCTCTGGACCCTGCTGGCCAACGGGAATGAGAACCCGCCCCGGACGAGCAAGCTTCGACTGTGGTCCAGGGGTACCTGGGACGAGTCAGCGGACGCCAAAGTCGCTCAAATGGACAGGGACGGGTTCCAGAGCATCCTCACGGAGTTCCCTCCAGAGGTTCATTCTCTGAGGTCGCTCGCCGAGAAACTACGGAGGTTACTTTTCCCGCTGGAGGACGGGGCGCTTTGGACCGGGACCGACAGTTCACTAGAGGGCACAAATGCGCTTTATGATGGGATCATTGGGGCCTTTGACGATGCTATCGCTATCTTGGGGACCACACATCTGGAGGCTAGCTAGGTAGGTAGGGAAGTATGGAGGTAGTCCTTGAAGGAGAAGAGTATCCCAGACTGGCCAGATCACGCTTCCATGTTGCAACGCATCCGACCAGGGCTATTTATAATATCAATAGCTTAGTTAGATTATTTCCTCTTTAGGAATGTTAACTTGCCACCCTGTGATACTTAGATAGACGCCACCTTTCTTGTTGACCATATCCAGAACTCCCATAACTTCCAACTGTTGTTGGAGCCCGGATATCCGGGAAGGAGACCTCTGTACCTCGACGCTTTGAAATCGTCACCCGACTTGAAGCAGGGACGAATCGGTTCAGGAAGAAATAGGTGGTAAGAATTGTGTGGCATTCACGTGATCGCGATGAAAAGAAAGCTCGCTTGGACCTCAAATAACATCCCAAATCACTCTGTACCGCTCTTCAACTCTTTCTGCTCCCCTAAACGATATTTCACCTTCTCTTTGCATCAGTATACTCAACCTCTCACCCAAGCACATGGCGACTCTGAACTTGGGCCATGCTCACCTTCCTGCGGCCAGGCAGAACGCCGTCAAGGATGCGAAGGAAATGCAAGCATCCGTTGCGCGAGAATACGTCGAGTCTGGAAAAGAGCCCCCTCCCTATCATCTTTTGGAACTGATTGGCAAGGGAAGCTTCGGTTGCGTCTACCAGGCCCGTGGCACCAACCCCGATCAACTCGTCGCTGTCAAGATCATCGACATCGAGAACGGGGATGCGCTAGTCCATGGCGCGAACATTTGGTGATGTCATCAAGGAAATCGAGACTCTGAAGCTCCTTGGTAGCCGTGGAGCGAAGAACATCAATACTGTGGTGGATGCCCTCCTCGTTGGCCATACCATGTGGATGGCCACAGAGTACTGCGCTGGCGGGAGTGTTTCGACCTTGACGAAGCCAAGGGGGCGGCTACCAGCACAGTGGATTGTGCCTATTCTGCGGGAAGTCGCCGAGGTGATTTCATGGGTCCACAAGCAGGGCATCATCCATCGGGACATCAAATGCGCAAACGTTCTTGTCACTGAAGTGGGCAGCGTGCAGCTCTGCGACTTCAGGGTGGCCGGCATCATTCAGACCAACTTGGACAAGAGGAGCACCACCACAGGTTCTTTGCATTGGATGGCACTCGAACTCTTCAATCCCGCCGTGAGGTACGGTACCGAGGTCGATATTTGGGCCTTTGGGTCGATGGCCTGTGAGGTCGCCTCTGGGCTGCCCTCAATGCCACATTCAGAGATCTCCCTCGGTTAGGCGCCCATCTAAAAAGCCATTGCCCTCACCTTGAAGGTGACCAGTACTCACCTGGACTGAAGGACCTGATTGCCTATTGCATGGTCGAAGATCTTTCCCGGCGCCCCCCTATCGAGTAGCTGCAACAGCATCCTTATCTATACGGTACTGAGATAGTGTATCCGACCGAGTCGCTGTCCAAGCTTGTACACGCGTACAAGCTCTGGGAAGCTCAAGAAGGAAGCCGTGCATCCCTCTTTGCCCCAGGCGGCGCGCAAAGGGAGCCTACCCCCGATTCGCCTCCCCTTGCTCCCGATGAGTGGAACTTCAGCACTTTAGACGATTTAGGTCAGTTTACCGCTTCAGATTCACTCCAGCCTATGTTCGAGGCCTACGACACCAATGCCGATATTCGGACCAAGTCGTCACAGTCCCATCCTCGACGTCGAAAACCGCCGCCACCAAACATCAGAATGCCAGCCGCCCCATTACAGAGGATTTTTGACCCAAATACCATTTCCAATTACCAGGATAACTCTCGTGACTTCTGCTCCATACCGAAGGGCCCGATGACGTCTGAGATTCCACTTCACGAGCCCTCAGATGCGGGAATCATTCGAGAACCCCTTATCGACTTGGACGCCGCCTTCGGTGGCGTGGTACCTCAGTTATAAGATCTGTCAACCATCAAACCCTCGAATATATCCCTCTCAAGCGATCCGACAGATGTAGATCGGCGCCGGACCTTGGATTGGACCTTTCCCACGGAAGCGTCTGCTTCAGCAGGCTCCCAATCCTAGCAGAGCCCTCTTCCCAACAGTGACGGAGAATATACCATGACTCAAACTGAGAGAGACCTAGCTGCCGAATTCCTCCCAGACAAGATGGCCTCAGACAATCGTGCGTCCGCCTTTAACTTGATCCACCTTGACGCTAGTCTAGCTGATGGTCCATGAGAGGTCTCCCGGCCATCCACAGCGAGTTCAGATGCTTCATCTGACATATGGCGTACCCCCTTCGAACTCGAGAGGCATATATCCGAGCTAGGCCCGCATCCATCAACTATGAGGGAACCATCTTTCTACATTAACGATGTCAGTTTTGGCATCAGCACAGCTGTTGATGTGCCAGAGGAGCCAAGCGAGACTATGATCCACAGTCCTCACGAAGCTGGGCGGCCTCATCTCTATTCGCCTGCCACCTACAGTGAGCACGATGAGCCGTCTGAAATTCCAGGGCAAATCAACAGCGCCAGACGAGGTAGGCCTTCAGCGGTGCAGCTACCACAACTACCGGACCGCCATCTGCAGGAGTACTGGGAGGGACTGCGTCCCCGGAAGATGTCGAGGGGGTGCTGTTGCGGTTGCTCTCCAGCTTCAGGGATCATTTAGAATCCACTCATGCACATCTGGGGACAGAGGCCTCCCCACCACGATTGCGACAATCCTAAAATGTCACAAAGTGTATGTAGCAGGGAATCTTCAAATGGAGCTCCAAGATCGTAGCCCTCGCTGCACCATACTAAAAGGGCTATTTTTCGTCCCGTCGTACGTAGTACGCAGTTGCAGTATGGATCCCTGGGGTCTGTTTTGCTGTGTGGGGTTACCTAATGACAAAGATGACCGGAGCAGTTTATGAAGGTGTACGAGCCAATCACGTAATGCGGCACGCGCCAGTCAGAAAACATGACCGTCAATAAGAAAACGTAGATTACAGCAGGGGGCATTACGGAAAAGAACCAAATCAGAGTCTTCTCGCTGTTTCGCTGGGAGTGGGCAGAAATTGCGGGATGTTACTCCGTATGAGTCTATTCGTAAAGACTTCCGAGGCAACGAAGTTGATTCTAGTTATCATACGACAGCTGTTACCAGGTCCACCCGTCGTCAGCACGCCGTATTGATTTGAGGAGGGTACTACTAAGCTGCTTCGGCGCACCTGAAGGGCCAAGGTGGTAATCGCCGCTCACTCGCTTGTTGCCATGGTGGTGTCTCTCAGCTCCTCTCACGTCCCTTGCCATCCACCCCTCCCTCACTCACCCCCGCCAGCATGCCATCCGCATCTTCTCTGCATGCGAGTGTTGGCGGTGGCGGTAACCCAACTCTTCCGACTGGCGGGCTTGGTTGCGCATGCATATCCGTACTACGTATACGTGCTTCTTTCTCAATTCCTATTTTTTTCTCTCCCCCAATTTCTTCCCCTTCCCATGTTAAGGGTCCAGCTCTTTCGGGATCCCTGCATCCCTGTCCGGCCTGTTAGCTCTTGCTGTTGACGCATTCCTGAAGCTCAAGACAATGTTTTCCGCCAGCAGCGCATTCAACTTCGTGGCTTCTTCTTTTGACCTGAGCTGAGCTGAGCTGGGAATTTTTCGGTCCGTGCCGTATGTGTGTCCACAACAATCCTCTAACCCGACAATGAGGTCCTTTCGGGCTGCGGCCGCGGCGGGAGCGCTGCCACCCCTGCTATCACTGCTGTTGCTGCTGCTCCTCCTGCTGCTGTTACCCGTCTTGGTCTGCGGCGCGGAGGCGCAACATGGTGAATATGAGCCCCTCGCCGTCATGGAAGCCTTCCCGGCCCTTGCGCCGCGCTGGTATCCCGGCGCAGGCTCGTCAGATGGGATTGTGAAGAGGCAGGATGTACTGAGTTGCGAGGCGGGTTGGCATTCATGTGAGTGCTTTTCAGGTTCCCAGCTTGTGCAAGCCTGGCATCCTCCGAAATATATACCTTATCAACATCGACTGACTGACTTGACATGGCTTTCCCACTGCGCCAGGCCTCGACGTGGGCGACACTGGGATCTGCTGCCCAAACGACAGGTACTGCATCAAGGACCCCCAGGGCAATACGCGCTGCTGTGCCATCGGCTCCACCTGCGAGTCGCAGTGCCCGGCCGACCAGTTCCAGTGCAACAGGACGACAACCACGACCCTGACGGCGACGGCGACGGCCTCGGGGTCCGCCACCCTCATCCCCAGCACCAGCGTGCGCGCCTTCGCCGCCTGCTGCAGCCGCCGCTGCAGGTCCACTAGCCAGTTCGCCTGCCCGAGCCCGCTGGGCACCGGCTGCTGCGGCTACGGCTCGACCTGCGCCTCCGACAACCAGTGCATCTTCACCAAGGCGCCCGAGCCAACGACGCTGGTCACGCAGGTGCCCGAGGGCTGCACCACCTCGCAGGTCACGTGCGCGCAGAGCCTGGGCGGCGGCTGCTGCCCGGTGAGGAGGGCATGCACGCTGCTGAGCGGGACGCGGGCCGTCTGCGTCACCACCACCGCGACGGCGGTGGTGCCCCCCACGGACTCCGGGGTGGTGGCCGTCGACCAGCCGGACGCGGGCCTGTCAGCGGGCGCCAAGGCCGGGATAGCCGTGGGCGTCGTGGTGGGCTCGGCCCTCGTCATCGGCGCCGCGACCTGGATGTGCATCCGCAGGAGGCGACACGGCGGCAGCGGCAGCAGCGGCCGGCGCAGCATGAGCCAGGCGGCGCCGCCCGGGTCGATCCCCGTAATCATAGGCGGGAGCGACCTCGGGGGAGGCTACGGCGGGATGAACGGCCCCATCTCGCGCTCCGCGTCCGACTCGAGGGGCCCCGCCGCCGCGCGCGACTCCTTCGGCCCGGACGCCGTTCCGGGCCCTTACACTGACACGGGCGCCGACACGAGGGACACGACGCCCGGGTTCGAGCGGGGGGTGCCCGCGGAGCCGCACGGGCCCAACGACATCGTCGCGCCCGTCGAGCTGGGCGACTCGGTCCAGGCGACGCCCGGGCTCGAGGATGGGGTGGGCACCTTCAGCGGCGTCTCCGACGCCTCCGGCCGCACACCGCAGCCGTCGGAGGGCGGCGGCAGGTTCCGGGCCGACAGCAGCCTGCTCACCCCGCAGTCCATCATCCCGGAGACTGCTGACGGCCTGTACGAGCTGTATGGGACCGAGGTTCCTACCGAGGCGCCCGACTCAGCTGTGGACGGAAAGCCCGAAGAGCAGCCGCATTTAGAGCAGCACCATGGGCTTCACCAGGAGGAGCAGCAGCACCAGGTCCAGGAACAGCCCACTCAGCTGCCGCAGCCGCATGATCCGCATACATGACGCAATACCGCAGCACAAAACTTTAATGACAAAGCGCACGGTGGTGCTGTTAATAATTTTATCATGGATGCGCGGATTACACGCCTATGTCCATTCTATCGAGGGAGAAGAACAAAACCGAACCAGTTAAAAAGCAAATCTCCCCTTGTTTTGTCCCCCCCTATTCCAGGAAGAAAAGGAGAGAAAGAGAAGAGCCCCCTCTCATCCGTGTGATGCGATTGAGAGGAGGAAAAAGGGACAAGTCAAGGCTCCACCCATATGCAACTCAATATCACAACAAGCTGAAAAAACAAACAACCCAAACAAGAGACCTTTTCTTCCTTAATCCGAGAAAACGAAATGGGTTGGGGCAAAGTGATGGCCGGGAGGGAATATCCATTTAAACAAACGCCGGGCCGCCTTGGATGATGGTTGACGAAGAAGATGAGGCAAAAGAGAAAAGGAAAGATAGAGAGATGGGACTGAGAGAAAAAGGTTCCCTGCAGAGCGGCAGGTGTGAGTAGGAGTCCCCAAGACGCCCGGAGGGGCCATCATGTCGGATAGAGGCGCGACGCGACGGAAGGCGCGAGGGGTAACTCTCCAATGGGAGGAGAGCTACCTGCCCTTGCCCCTCCCACCTCCCAACCAACCCCTCCGCTCAGCAGACGACCCCAAATGGCGTGCAGCTCCTCAGGTCCCGCACCAGGTCGTCCACGTTGTGCAGGTGCCTCCCGAGCAGCGCCTGCTTCTCCTCCGTCGACATGGTCCCGCCGCCGTTGCTATCGGCCCGGGACCTCCTCGCCGTCGTCGTCGCCGTCGCCGCCCCGTCGCCGCCGTCGAACGCCTTGGCCAGCTTGCTCGGGCTGCGCTGCAGGATGGGCGGGACGGAGCCGCGCTGCTCCGCCCGCGGTATCGAAGGCGTCTCGGGCATGAGGTAGAAGTAGAGGAACTCGACCAGCTTGAGTTTGAGGTCGCGCGAGGTGGAGCGCGACTTGAATAGCGACGTCACCGTCAGGAGGCCGTCCAGGCGCTCAAAGGTCCGCGTGTTCTGCGGGGTGTCGATCAAGGCGATCACGAGGGTGAGGACGGCCGACTTTTGGATGGCCGGGCAGTTGCATGGTTCGAGGAGGTCGAGGAGGAGCTGGAACGGTTTGCGGGGGGGCTTGGTCAGTAGGGTTTCTGTAGTTGTTTTGCATAGATCCTTTTATGCTAATCTGGTGGTGCCAATATCGTATCTGGCGCGAAAGATGAAAGGGGGCGGGGGGAAAAAAAGAAAGAAAGATAACTCACATTCATGCTCGGCTCCCTCATGAACAAGATCTTGCTCGGCGGGTGCAGCAGCAGCAAGCCCTGCATCAGGTCCAGAGCGCTCACGATCAGCATGTCGTTCTCGCCGTCCTCGGCCCGGGAGAGCAGCTTGTCCAGCGTGCCCACCAGCCGCGAGACGATGTTCCACTCGAAGCTGTCCTGCAGGCGGAAGAACTCGCGGAAGGCCGGGTCCTCCGACAGCTCGCTCAGGGTCCTGCGCTGCTGCGGTTGTTGCTGGGATGATGGTGTGCCCCCGCCTCCCATGCCGCCGCCGGCACCTGTCTGGTCCGGTCTGTCGTTGCTGGTGGTGGTGATCTGCTTCCTCGGGTTCTTTGGCGGCGCGAGGCAGATCGGCGCCAGGAGGGACTCCACCTGTCGGAGGCCCTTCTTCACCTTTGCGCCGTCGTACGACGAGAGATTGTCAAAGGCGACGGAGAGGAGGCTGTTCATTTTTGACGTTTGGTGTGTGGTCTCTTGGGGAGCAGGAGGATGATGCGAATGGCTTGTGGTCGGGGATAGCGAGTCGCAGAAGCGAGGGCTTTCTTCAGGCAGAAAGCACCCCGATCGCCGGTGCGAGACCAGTATGAAAAGATATATGGTAGAGTGTTGGGTATCCGTATTACAATGTTATATGTTGCGAAGGGAGCAGGGCGACTTATTCAACAATAAAAATAAGCCGCGCAAAAGACAAAGGAGAAGCAAGCTATTCGTTGATGATGCTTGTGCTTTATGTGTGTTTTTTATTTGTTGATGCTCGCGGCGAGGCGGACACAATTGCAAAGGAGTGAGCGACTATTGGTCCCAGAGGGGCTGCGGGAAGAAGTTTTAATACAAGTAAATGAATGCAAAATGAGGAGAGGAGAAGAAAGAAACGGAAATTGGGTATCACGGGATTCTCGAAGGAAGAGAATGACGGGAGAGTCTCGCGAGGGTCTCGATTTCGTTCATCATTGGCCTTTTGATGGCATGAATCGCGATTGTTTGGGCAATCTGGGGACCATCGATAAATGCCACAGCAACCGGAGCTTGGGGGAGCTGAGCCCAACGGCGACAAGACCCCGAAATGAGGCTAGCCCGTCTCCGAGGTACCTGCACGAATTTTGCAAGGGTCTACAGGGCCAGCATCACACGGGCCCCAGATTTCCAGTCGTTTGTCCACCTATTTTGAGGGTGGGGCTCATTTAGTCGTCTCCAGCCGGGATCGGGTCGCTTCAGCTGGTGCTAGTACGACGACGCGGCCCATGGTGTTTCAGCGGCCCATCATCCTATGAGTTCTGGAAATAATCTTCCATTTTATCACCCTTTTCAGACCTTCTTCCGTCCTCCTTTGCGGTTGATCTGAACACCGCAACGTTGTCGATGCTGGGACTTGGCTAACTGTTCCCTTAGGAACAATAGCGTTGCTAAGGAAATGGCGCGTTTGTTCATTCGGGTAGTTCCTCTAGGTATCAGAAGCTGGTGTGATGTCTGCTAGCTCCTAAACCCTATTGCGTAGATTTCCTGCTCCGTCCCGTTTCCGCGAGTGAGCAACGAGTGAACAATCGCCATTGAGCAAGCAGAGAAACAGTTGAACAACATGCGGTCGTCCTCAGCCCAGGTTTACTCGTACACGTTTTGTGTTTCATCGTGGCGGGACTCGTCCAGAACCTGGAATTCCTGGTTTCCTGTAACCATAACCAGAACCCCACACTCTTGAAGAATAATGGACGAAGCTAGAATGAGGGCAAACGGCCATGTTGGGTCTCACAAATGCTTATCAAGCACAAGGATAAGGTGGCTGGAGGATCGGGACACCTAACTAACCAATTGTCATGATCCCTGGGCCTTAGAGGGAAAGACTCTTAACTCTTAGCAGGACTGCGTATGCATATGTAAGACTCTTTTGTGTCCGAATTGCAAAATGCGACCCTTAAAAGGAAGTCGTGAACTCAAGTTGTTGTTTCTCTTGACTCGGACAGTTCCACACAATCCTCACACATTTCACCTAGATTCCAGCTCCGAGAACCCTTCTCAGAATTGCATCTTTCGCTCTGGGTCATCTCGGAAAGCTAAGCACTAGTCCTCCTGGTGTTCAGCCCACAATCACCTACTCTGTAAGTTCACAGTCTTTATTTGCATGTGACAGAGATCTGGAGCTTCTCCCGCTGTTGAGACCCCATCCAAAGTCCTGTTGAGAGCTCCCGTGCCCCGCACTGCCACCCGAAAAACGCCCCGCCGTCATCCCACACAGGCATAAACGACAGACGCAGAGAATGTTGTTGCCTGCAAAATCAACCCAAGCCCATTGGAGATGATGCTCTGAGGTTGGCCGCAGGGCCCGGCAGGATGCTGCCACCCTGCAGCAGCCTCGTGATCTAACCTCCAGGATTCTCTGCTCTACACGACCAACTACGTCAATTGTGGAAACAAGAATACGTGTGTTTCTTGAACAGACCTTGCTAGGCAGCGGTGGAAACGGGCAGAGCAGCTTCGGGGCGCTTGGGTGATCGAGTTCTCCACTTCTTTCTCTTTCCCAAGGCCACCCACCCAAGCCCTGCGCTGATGACATGACCTTAAGTACTTTTTCCCAGCCTAGGTCTCTTGTCCCCAACGGAATAAGAGCAACGGCATGTTTCTCTCGAAAAGATATCAAAAGCAGCCGGCGACCATGCTCTCATCACACGCGCATAGTCTCTCCTCTCCCAACGCCATCCCACCCCGGACATCTTCCACTGGTCAGTACTCCTCCTCGACCGGTGGCCCTTCCAGCCCACCGAGATCCGTGCTCAGACCCGTTGCGGAGGCGGACTGGATAGGTCAGACCACCGCCACCGACACCCTCAACGGCCCTCTTGCAGGCGGCAACAAGGCGGGCTCGAGCACCGGGTCTAACCCCATAGGACTTGCAGCAGCAGCAGCAGCAGCAGCAGCAGCAGGATCGGGATCATCAACATCAGCAGCAGCAGGTAGCACCGCGAACGCCGCCCCCACCAGCCGACGCGCCCGCAAGTCCTCCTCAGCGGCAGCAGGTACTGGCACAGGCGGCGCCGGCCCGACTTCATTCTACATGGAGGCGCCGACGCGGTTCGACGCCTCGCGGTACGCAACCGAGGACTTCAATTTCACAACCACGAAGCGGACCTGGTCGGACGAGAAGGAGAAGGTGATCTGCGGGCCCTTCGACTACCTATACGGCCATCCGGGCAAGGACTTCCGCACGCAGGTCATAACCGCTTTCAATGCCTGGCTTGAGGTGCCTGCGGAGTCGCTGGAGGTGATTACCAAGGTTGTGGGGATGCTGCACACGGCGTCGTTGCTGATCGACGATGTGGAGGACAATTCGTCCCTCCGGAGGGGGATGCCCGTCGCGCACAGCATATTTGGGATCCCGCAGACGATCAACAGCGCGAACTACATCTACTTCCTGGCGCTGCAGGAAGTGCAGAAGCTGCGCAACCAGAAGTCACTCACCGTCTTCGCGGACGAGCTTCTCAACCTGCACAGGGGCCAGGGGATGGACCTCTTCTGGCGCGACACGCTCACGTGCCCGACGGAGGACGACTACCTCGAGATGGTGGGGAACAAGACGGGCGGCCTCTTCCGGCTGGGGATAAAGCTGATGCAGGCCGAGTCGCGGTCGCTGATCGACTGCGTGCCGCTCGTCAACATCATCGGCCTCATCTTCCAGATCAGGGACGACTACCAGAACCTCTTCTCCAAGGAGTACAGCGAGAACAAGGGCATGTGCGAGGACTTGACGGAGGGCAAGTTCTCCTTCCCCGTCATACACTCCATCCGCAGCGACCCGGCCGACCTGCAGCTGCTCAACATACTGAAGCAGAAAACGACCAACGAAGACCTCAAGAGGTACGCCGTCTCGCGGATGGAGGACACGGGCAGCTTTGTGTACACGCGGGAGGTGATTGGCGTGTTGATCGGGCGGGCGAGGAAGATGGTCGAGGAGGTAGACGAGGGGTCGGGTCGGGGAGGTGGTATTTTCAAGCTTCTAGACAGGATGGTCATTTGAAGAAGAGAGAGAGAGAGAGAGAGGGGGG
>PYSP01000401.1:0-28843 GCA_003049395.1 Pseudohalonectria lignicola
TAACTAGCAATTCTTAGCGCATGCGCAAAGTAAAGAACCCCTGCAAATATAGGCCTGACGACCCTGTATTTCAAGAGTACTTAGCCAGATATTAGATGCTGACGATAGGGTGTAGGCGGTCACGTATAAACTCAGGGAAGTTAAGCTCGTACGCTAAAGGGGACACTTTACGGATTATAATATAAGGTCCCTCGCGTGTGGGCATTTCCTTGCGGTTTTAAAAGGCCTTAGGCTTATATACCTTACTTATAAACAGCTAGACTTTATCTCCTATATTAAATTCTATAAGGCGATGCTAGGAATCATACCACCGCTTAGCCTTTACTATAATAACGTTTAAGGCTAGTTATACGTCTTATCGAAAGTGCGTACGTAGGAAACGGATCTCCTTTATACACTTTAACACCTTATTAGGGTTAAGTAGTCGGTTTACCGGCCCTTAAATCTTAAACCCGTATAAATATTCGTGCGGACTAGCGTCGATAGGGTTTATACGAGCGTTATTTAAGTTCCACTGTAAAGGAAGGATAATATCGACCTACGAAGCATCGGGGTTAAGGTTCTCGAAAGCGTAATACCGGATCGCCAGCTTAACGATACGGTTCTTACGTTTTAACTATCCGTCGGCTTAAGGGTGGTAAGCCGTAGTCATTTAAAACCTAGTACCTCTTGAAATACAGGTTCGTCAGGCCTATATTTACAGGGGTTTTTTTCTTTACGTATACGCTAAGAATTGCTAGTTACTACACTCAAGGTCACTAAAAAACTTTCACGGAATAGAGTTTCAGAAGTCCGTACAGGGCTTATTTCCACTAAGTCAAGCAATCACAAATGCTCTATACCTTATAATGCTTTAAGCACTAAAACTGGTATTAGGAGCGCTATATTTTCAGTGGTGTAAGGCTCTGTAAGAGGAGACAGTTTTTTATTTTTCTTCCTCTCATATACTCTGCGACACCGTTCTTGGGTTCTGTACGGCGCAGACCCTTCCGGTCTGGAAAAGCTTTTTCCGAAGAATTACTTTTGTATAGGGAAAGCTAAAAATCGACTCACGGCCATACAAAGCATCTTCGAATCTGCACCCAAAATCTGACTTAGAGAAATCCCTAAAATCTCTCCTAGGCCTGTTAAAGCACTCCTAACACTAAATATGAATAAGCCAGCACCTTAAGCTTAAAATAGAAAAGCATTAACAACTATATAAATTAAACTAATAACTTATATAATTAAAGAATAATTATCTAATTTACCATAACTATAATGAGTATATTAAAGTCTTAGCGCTTTAGTTACTAACAAAAGTAACTTATCTAGTTCTCGGTAAGTCTAGATCACGTGCACTTAAGCGTGCTATATAGAGATGAAAAAGAGCTATTTAAGGATATAGAAATTAACCAAATCTAGTAAGAATTGGCTGAGTAATTTACTAAAAGGTAAATGAGGTCAGGGGTAAATTTTCAAAAATATCTTCGCTTTCGAAAACCGCCTCCATACTTTCCTTAAAGACCTGATTACTTATATTAATGCAGAGAAATAACTATTTAACCTATTTCAGACCCTATTAACCGGCGCCGCCATTATTTAAGAAAGTTATTAAATACCAGCTTTAAAAAGGTAGCGATTACGAGAGTAAAGCTTTTAAATAGTTATAAACGAGCTTAAGAATCAGTTCCAACCTGATGTTAAAAAGGCGATACGGTTATTTTAAAAAGTTAACGGTTTCCTTAAAAGACTTAATTACTAATAACTACTTTATTAAGATATTACGTTATACCCGCGTTATTTAAATACTTAATAATAATAATATTAACTGATATAATATAATGTATTACGTTTAAAGTAAGCTCGCCTTAAGTATTCGTAAGAGATTACGCCCGTTATCAAGCATTTGAATATTAAAGGGGTATTTAATTTGCTGAAAGGAATATAAAAATATACTCGTTTCTCTTACTTGGATAAATATCCTTATATTAAGCTTAAATAATACGTGGCGGATTATAATAAAATAGATATTATAATTAAGAAATTAATGCCCTTTATAATAATAACTCTATTAATTATTAAGTAGAAGTTAATTAATCGTAATAATAAACGTAACGAGCGAGGTAACCGTTTCCGAGATCGAGATCGAAATCGTCGTCGTGACGATAAGGGTTACCAAAGCCACCACGATAATCATGACCGTAATCGCCATCGTGACGACCGCGACCAGAATCGAAATCGCCGCCGTAACGATCGTAATCGTAATCGCTATCGAGATGGAAATCGTCGTCGTAACGACGATAAAAATCGTCAGTATCGTAATAAAGAGCGGGAGAGGTTATAAGACCGCGCTTATATCGTTAGCGACGCTAGTAAGGACGAGGCCTCGAGTAGCGAAAGCGACCGCTCGTTATCGTTATATAGCTTTAAACGGTCTTTTATTAATAACGTTATCTTTATACCCCTTAAGAAGTAACGTATTTACCGTCGCTATGAAGTTAAGTTTAACTCTTGGAATACCTTATTTAAATATCTTAAGAAATACGAGTGTTATAAGCCCGTCGATAAGGTTTACGCCGTTATAAAGCCTTAAGTACTATTAAAAGTGATTAAAGAAAAAGTCGTTATTAAAACCCTTCTGGGCAGCGAGAAAATTAACTTCATAAAGAGTTATATTTATTTTAAAGTTAAGGTTCGCCTTAATTTAAGTAAGCTTATAGCGATTATTTATATTGATATAAGTATTAATTATTATATAATTAACAAGAACTTTTTAAGTAATTCCTTTACGAGATTATTAAGGGGTTAAGCGGAGGAGATATTAAAGGAGCCTTCTTTAATAATATTACATAGCTTAATAAATACGCGACTTTTAACTTTTATATAAAAGGCGTTAAGGCGGGTAATATTTAAAATATCGGTTAAAAGATAGCTTAAGCTTAAGTAATTAACCGCTTAAAAGCTGGTTACTTAATTCGTAACGGTTAAATATATTATCTTTAAGCTTACGTTAATTACGAGGCTTTTAACATCGACTTCCTGTGAGAGAAGTTTACGATTCTCTTCGAGATTATAAAAACCACTACCTTAATAGTCCGTAAAGTAATTAACACCTGTGTTATTAAGTTACTCCTAAATGTTACCACTTACGTATTAATTAAATACGTACCGTTACTTAAGGGTAAGCCTTTTAATATAATAATTATATGCCTAATAATATTAAGCGTTATTATTAATATTAATATACTTTAATTAGTAATAATCTTTAACCTTATTATTAAGGAGATCTGCATCGTTAAGAATATACACCTAATTACGATTTACGAATAGGTAGATTACGCTTACTTCGTAACTCTAATAAGTAAGGTATTAAAAGCCTTAATTATAACTTCTGTAACTAGCTAAGCTAACGTGCTGGTGGGCCCCCTTAAGAGTCTCCTTCTTAATAACCGTTATATATTTACAGTCCTTATAACCACCGACTCGTTCGCGGGTCCGGCCTTAATCCCAGCTTTAAAGGCGGAGGTTCACTTAACGCCAGAAGTCTGCTTGGAAATCGATGCTACCGTAACGGTGATTATAACTATACTGGCCTCCAAGCCTTTTTAAGCCGTCGCTAGCCCTTCATTATCAGCCACTCCCTTATCGGAAGAGGTATTTAATATTATCTCTACCTTTACTAACTTCCTTACGGTTAACGCTATTATCCAGGCCACGCCTACGCCAGAGCCTTAACCAGACCCTAGTATAAAGGGCCTAGAACTTTTAAAGTACCTTAAGGTTAAGGAGCGAGAAGGCTTTAGCCTTAAGACACCTGGTAAGGCGCCCTTCGTTAAAACTAAATATAGCATTTAAATCTATACTTTAAATATAAGGGCCGCCCGACGACTGCAGCGGATTTATAAGGCTTTCGATACTATTTGGAATAATACCGGCCCGATCGACGTCGACCTTAAGGATCGTATAAAAGTGCCCTTAATTGACGGCTAGTAGAATTAAAGCTTTAAGTTAGCCTCGCGAGCTTACCCTTTATCTAAGCGTAATTAAGCCTTTTTAAACAGTAAATTCGATAAACTATATGATTAAATACCTATAAAATAAGTACGCGAAGCGTCTCATTTTATATATCTAGACTTTATAATTTAAAGAGGAGTATACGGTTAAGATAAGGGACGAGTTATTATCAACCTATAATCACTTAATAAAGTAGCCGTACTTAACACTTACTCGTTACCTTTATAATTAAATATTATTTAATCCTTATGAGGCAAGCGATATATTATGGTTATCAACTCCCTGGCCTATACCTAGCGATTTATAAACGAGCTCCTGCGAGATTACCGCTAGTTTTATAAGGCCTTTACCGACGATATCGTTATCTTCTTTAACAGCTTAAAGAAGTATTATTACTATGTTAAATAGGTGTTCGGTTTATTCCAGTCCCGTAATATATCGTTATTAGTTATAAAGTCGTTCGTTAGATATCCCTTTATCGAGTTACTCGGATTTTATATCAATGCTTTTAAGTTATTAATTATTACTAAGCGCATATAGAGCTTTAAAGACTTAACCTTCTTATATACACTTAAAACTTTAAAGACTTACTTTAATAGCTTTAACATCTTACGTAATATAATTCCGTATTACACCTAGTTAATAAAGCCCTTTTAAAAACGTAAGGTAGCCTTATTAACAGAAGGTTATAAAGTAGGGAGGTTACTTACCAGTAATATAAGTAAGCGGTAAACTTACGTTCGAAGTATTACTTTCGGTCTAACTCTTATTAAGGTTGCCTCATTTAAAGTTATAAAGAAATATATTACGGAGAAGATACGGTTATACTATATAAATCCCAATAAGCCGTTATTCTTATAAATTAATAGTAGCCTTCAGCGAGGCTTTAATATTATAATTTTCCACTTTGAAAATAATTATATATAAGACTTAAGTAATACGATTCCGTTAATTATAATCGAGCTTATGATATTCCTTAATCGCTACATAACGGCCGTTACGCTTAATTGCGGTCCTTCGGCGCTAGAAGTGGCTTATTTAATTTAAGTATATAAGCGTTTACGAATTATATTACACTCTAGTAATCACCAGATTATTATCCTAGCTAATTCTAACGTTATAAAGGGTATCGTGAATAAAACCTCGTTAGAATGATTATTAACAGATAGGTTGAATAGGCAATTAATTAATACATTTACTTACTTATTAGCCTAACCTTTTAATATTCACTATCTGGTAAGCCGCCTTAACCTCGTACCTAACGCACTCTTACGCCTTACTACAGTATACGGCGATAATACCACGTGATAGCGACTAAACGAATTAAGACTTAACGCCCTTTAGGAAAATGATAACGCTTTATTCCTCGGAGACTTAATACTAGCTATAGCGGAGGTTAAGATGCCTAACGAGCTTCGTCAGCGGTACCGCGACGGATACGTTAGGGAGCCCGTATAATAGCGTATTATTAACGACTTATTAATAAATAAAGGCTAACGCGAGGGCGCGTTAAACGCTTTTAAGCCCAGGCTAGCTTTCCGCTTAGTTAATAGCTTATTATATAATCGCAGCCACTAAGATATCGAACGCTTAATAATATTAATATTAGAAGTGGTAAACGTATTAAGAGATATTTACGACGATAAATATTATATTAGACGCTATCATATAATATAACCCTTAAACCACTTATATTTCCAACGTAAGCGATATCTTATTAACGAATATATTAATAGATGCTACGCTTATAATATTATTAAATTTAATAATTAAAAGCCTTTTAAAATTATATAGCTTATATAAGGCCCGGAGGAGCCTATGACGGTGATTATTATTAACTTTATGACGGCCTTGCTTATAATAATATTAATAAATACGCTTTAATATATAAAGGGCTTTAACGCTTATAATGCCTTAACGATTATCACTTATAAGTCCTTTAAACGTATTCCACTAATCTTAAGCTACGAGAAATATAATACCTACTAATAGGTATAAGCTTTAACCCGATAATTATTAATAACCGATTAGGCCTATCATAAGGCTATTATCTCCGATTGAGATATTAAGTTCACTTCGGAGTTTTAAACAGGATTATAAAAAGCGTTTTAAATTAGGCTTTAAATAACCACGGCTTACCACCCTTAAGTCGATGGATAATCAGAACGTAAGAACCGTATCGTTAAGCTAGCGATCCGGTATCACGCCTTTAAGAACCTTAACCCTGATACTTTATAAGTCGATATCATCCTTCCTTTATAATAGAACTTAAACAACGCTCGTACGGACCTGATCGACGCTAGTTCACACGAGTATCTATACGGGTTTAAGATTTAAAGGCCGGTGAACTGATTATTTAACCTTAATAAGGTGCTTAAATGTATAAAAGAGATCTGTTTCCTATGTACGTACCTTTGATAAGACGTATAACTAGCCTCGCTCGTTATTATAATAAAGGTTAAGCGGCGATACGATTCCTAACACCGCTTTATAGAACTTAAGATAAGAGATAAAGTTTAACTATTTATAAGTAAAGTATATAAGCTTTAAGCCTTTTAAAACCGTAAGGAAATACCCATACGCGAGGGATTTTATATTATAATCCGTAAGGTATCCCCTTTAACGTACGAGCTTAACATCCTTAAATATATACATACCCACTTACACCTTATCATTAGTATTTAATATTTTAAGCAGGTACGATTACGACGATAATCTCTTTAAGCGACACCCTCCACCCTTAAATCCTATAAAGTACGACGAAGAGGAGGTTATCACTATCGATCCCACTCACGACAAGCTTCTATATCAACTAGAACACATCGTTAGCTATTAATACTTCGGCAAGGATAAACGGCTATAATACCAGGTACGCTAGAAGGGATATAACCCATAAGACGATAATTAGATAAACTTAAAGGAGCTAGATAATATTAAAGAGTTAATAGCTAATTACAAGGTTAAAAGGGCTAAGGTTAATACCTTAAAGGTATCGCTAATCCTAGTCAATACCCTTAAGCAGAAGCGAGGTCGACCTTATAAGGTCTGCGAAAGGGCAGGAGACTTATACGTTAGTTTAATTAAGTAGGTTATCAAGGACGATAATAGCTCTTTTATCCCCTAGCACTTATTACGACTGCTAGAGGGGATGCCCCTAATAGTAGGAGTTAATAGCTTAAGCCACTAGGTAATAGCCCGTATTAACCTCTAGTCAGTGTATAAGGGCTTTTGCTAGAAAACTCCGTAACAGCCGCAGAGAAATTAATAAACATATTATACGCTTTTCTACCTAATTTTATTCTATATTACCTCCCTTATGACTAATATAATACCTCTTTAAAATTATAACCCGATTAACTTATAAATAATTTAACTTCTTATAATATAAACCAGATAGTAAGGAGTAATTTAAACGACTTTAAAGAAGGTCTCTTAACCCATAAGGGTAAAGAAAAGGCACGTTAATCGTCCCCCGATTCCCTAGACGATAGTGACGACGCCCGCCGTGAGCGGCGAGATTAGAGAGGCCTGCCCGTCACTTTCGAATCGGAAGACGAGGATTGAGGTTTCCCTCTTAATAACCACACCCCTTTTAAACAGCTTAACGACCGCCGTTATAGTGCTAATCTCCTTCACCGAGGCCGTCGCCTAAGAGAGAGTCTATCTATACAGCTGAGGTAGACTTAAGTAAGCCTTTACCACTTCGGCCAGAGAAAATCACTAATAAGTGTGGTTATTAAGAGGGAAACCTTAATCCTCGTCTTCCGATTCGAAAGTAACGGGCGCGCCTCTCTGGTCTCGCCGCTTACGGCAGGCGTCGTTACTATCGTTTAGGAAATTGGGGGATGATTAGCGTACCTTTTCTTTACCCTTACGGGTTAAAGAACCCTTTTCAAGGTCGTTTAAATTGCTCCTTACCGTCTAGTAGAGCTGGTTAATTAGTTTTCTAATTTTCTAGCATAAGATCTAGTTCCTTTACACGGTAAGAAGTTGCTACCACTTATTATATTAACCGTAAGGGAAATAATATAGAATAAAAATAGGTAGAAAAGCATATAATACGTTCTTTAATTTCTATACAGCCATTACGGATTTTTCTAGTAAAAGCCTTTATATAGTGACTAGTGGTCAGTACGGGCTATTACCTAATAGCCTAAGCCATTAACTCTTATTACTAAGGGCACCCCTTTTAAGAGCTGTAATAAAAGGTAATCAAGTTTTTATAATCCGTATAAACCTTACCCTTGTATTTAAGTTTTAAAAGTTAAACCTTTTATTACTCAAAAGCTTTAATAATTATTATAAATCTCTTATTATAAATCTAGTAATTAAGTTTTAATACGTAACGCTTATTCGAGAAGAACGGGTATAGGTATAATTAGGTTTCTTTGTTTTTAATGTAAGTTACGCGCCGATTACGTAATCGGAGGCGTTTATTTCGATTTCGAACGAGTTAATTAAATCCAGTATATTTAAAATCAGTTCGCTAATATCTCGTACCTCAAGGTTTGCAAATCCTTATTAAGCTTCCTTACTCCAATGGAAGCTTTAATCCTTCGTTATTAAATTCGTAAACGGGGTAATAATCGTTCTATAATTTCTGATATACTTTTAATAAAAGTTAATAAAGCTTAGGAATAATCGAACGTTTTATACGTTTTACGGCTAAGGTTATTTCTATATTATTATAATTTTGAAATATTTTATCAGTATCTCCTCTACCGAGATAATATTTCTGAGAAAGGTGATTTTTTCACTATAAATGTTACTTTTCTCTAAATCGATGAAGACTTTAACGATTATGACAGTTAAATCACCTAATAATTAATATACTAATAGGCTTTATTATAATAAGTAGATTAATTACTACGAATAAGAAAACGTAAGAAAGGTAATAAAAAGAGTAGGAAAACACGTTAAAAGAGGAATTATAAAAGTATACTTAAAATTCTTTAAATAAAATAGGGTTATCGCCTGTTTAATCCGACCTAATAGTGGCGTTTGCCTGTGCTTAGTAAATATAACCGTTATATCACCCCCCCCCCCCCCCCCCCCCCCCCCCCCCCCCCCCCCCCCCCCCCCCCCCCNCCCCCCCCTTCAGGCCTGATATCGTCCTCGATATTGTTTACTTCTTACGCGCACATGCGTTATATACGACACCTTTAGTCAATGGGGGATTATCGTCGGGGTGCGGCACGGCGGGATTATCGTTCTCGTTTATTTCGTTCCAAGTCTTTCTCCCGGCTTACAGCCGTCTTAGGGGCCCGGGGCGGCTAGGGTTACCGTTATACAAGGCTTTTACGAGGCTCAGGGTGTTATAATACTAGCGTTAATCAGCTAAAGGGCTCGCTATATATCAGGTGGACTTTACCTCTGCTCTTATATACTTAAACCTCTTCTTATCTTACGTAATAACAGGTCTTCTACAATAACCTAGCTCGCTGAGAACAGGAATGAAATCTTCCCTCCCCCTGAACTTACTCTCTTAAATTACCTTATAAAGCCGAAAGACGACCTGGCCTTACTTGATTAATTATAAATATGCTTTATATTAACTTAAACCTGTTTAAATATCAAGCCGACGCCGTTTAACGTCCTAATTATCTTAAAGGCCTTCCTTATCTTATACGAAGTTATTAAGTATATCTTTAACAATTACGAACTGCTTTTGAAACTTCTAAAGTAGTTAATAATAAAGCCGTTTGAAGCAGGTATTATTTTATTATTATACTTAAAGCCTATGAAGAAGTAATCCAGTTATAAAACACTTAAAGTAATATACGTAAGGATTAGCTTAACACCATTATTAACTTGCTATTAAATAGCTTAATATAATTATTAACTTGTTCTTAATACCCTCGGGATATATTATGAAAATATATACTTTTAATAATATTCGCCCTCCTTTATACCTATTAATAAGCTATTAAGGTTATATATTACGTATTAGCCTTTACTCCGCTTTAAAGCTATAAAGCCTTTATTTTGTAATAAGTAAGAGTTGAACGAAGTTAAGTAATAAAAGGAATATATAAATTAAAATTCCTTATATTATATTGCCTTTTACTCTACAGTCTCTGTAATATTTAAGAGGATCGTTTCTTAATAATTTCTAATAATTAGTTAAAGGGCCGTAATCTCCTTATTAACGGTTACTCTGCCGTAATTGACAGGTTCTCCTTTTACAGGTTATAACTTATATAACTCCTTCTTTTATTATCATACAATTTTATATTAGTTAATTTATTTAAGTAACGCCTAATGTCCTTATACTATATTATTTAAAAGGACTTACGTTAATATTCCGAGAATTCTAATGCTTAGCCTGAAATAGTTTATTTCTTCGTATTTAAGAATGTTTATTATTCCTAAGGCTTTAATTCCTTTAATACGTTTAACCATCTAGTGCCTTTTCCGGTTATCGTTTTTAAGGTTTTAACTAGGTAACGTCTTTCACAATCTTTCTCTCGAGTTATCACCGTTAGAGCGAAGGTATAGCGGTATTCTTAATAATTAAAACTCCTGGGAGTATTAATCGTTATAACGTGTAACTCTCCTTTAAAGTCTGAAGGCTTTATAAGATTATAATAGGCCTTTTGAATAGTTACGATTAATATTTTACCTCTGCGTTCGCGGGTATATAGGTTATAAATTACCTTATCATAATAATTTTACCTTTTAAAGGGTGAAGTAATAAATTAAGTCTTTTAAATTAAAAGGAAGGTTATTAAGGATTTTTATTATTTTAGCCAGTAGCTGCTTATTAAGGTATTTTTAATTGTTATTATTTATAACCTGATATAGTAATAACTTTTCTTTAATTCAATATTTTAACCGTTATAAATATAATTTAAGCTTAGTTTAGAAAACACTAAGGTTTAAAGATAATATTATCTTAAGGATTTCGGTATGTATATCCTTAACGATCTCTTATATTAAGCGGTTATCTGATAGGTTTAAGCTTATTCTCTAGTAGGTCATCTCTTAAGGCGGCGAGTATTAAGGCGGGGACTTTAATAACTCCACCGACTTTTTATTTATAAAAGAGGAGGAAGTTAAATGATATAAATAGGTTTATATTTAAAGGTTTTTAAATATTATTTAACAAGGTTTCAAGATCCTTAAACAGCTCTTAAATAATATCCTTATATATGCGCTAAATTACTATTTAAGTTTGAAAGAATTCCATCATGGTCTTACCTGTTAAATTAAATATTGCTTATTATTAATTAATTTATATATTATAATGCCAATATAATGGAAGATTAGTGATAATATTTAATCCCTTTCATGACTAAGAGACTAAAGCGAGTTATTTATTTACTCCTGCAAAGTATTAATATATTATATAATATTTAGTAATAAATATATTTAAAAAGTCGCTATTAATTAAAATAAGTATTATCATTATAAGTTATATTTTCGCGCGAACGATTTGTTGATCAAACTTTATAATATTTTCTTTTAATTTGAAAGGGTATTAATTTAAATTATAAGGGTTTCGTTATAAGAGAAAAAGGTTTGAAGGAGAAAGATATATTAAGTTTATTAAATAAATATATTAAGCTATTAAATAAATATATTAAGCTATTAAATAAATATATTAAGCTATTAAATAAATATATTAAGCTATTAAATAAATATATTAATCTTTCTTCTTATCCCTTAAAGTGGAATTATCGAAACGAATATTTTTCCGCTCCCAGGTTTAATTTCGCCTAGGAGTTATTCTTTAAACCTGACCGTTAGCTCCGCTTAAGTTACGTTAACTATCCGAGCTTTACCTTAAGCTTAACCGCGTAAGTTATCGCGATATAACCCGGTTATCTGTAATATAAGTAAGGGTAATTAATTAAGCAGTATTTATATTATATATTTATTAAAGGTCTTTAAGGACCTTTTATGCAAATTTTATCGCGTTCTATAATATTTAAGTTCATTAATGTTAACGTAAGCTAGGTTACGGTGATTCCGTTAACTAGTTAATAATGGAATATATTATTTATAAAGTTATTAAAAAGCGTCCAGAATAAAAGACCTCGCCAGAAAAGCCGACGGGGTTAAGGCGGTTACTACTGACATTAAAGCTTTTTTTAAGATTAGATTCACCTTATACCAGAATCATTCGAAATGTAAAAAGTTCAGGTAATTGTATATATCTGGTAATTTGATAAAGAAGGTAATAAAGTCGTTAAACTTCGAAGTTTCTTATAATAAAGCTTTTAATTCCCAGCGAGCTATTACGGAAACGTCTTAAGTGATATGTATAAGGGTTAAAACGTTAAATACGTCGGTATAATCAGACTAACTTCCAGGTAATAATATTTAAATATAATAATATATAATTATAATATCGACGCTTTAATAGATATAAGTATATACTTTTCCCGTTAAGTATTAAGTTATATATAAGATTTAATCGCTCGGGTTAAGGTATATATTAATATTAAAAGTAAGCTTAATATATTTAATATCCCTTAGCTTCGAAAGATTAACTTAATAATAAATGTAAGAAACTGACTTAATTATAAAGTAAAGTTTAAGATAAAAACCCTCGGGTAAGTTAAAAAGGATTTAACGAATAAAAGGATAATAAGATTGAAAGAAGGGAATCATCATAACTTTTAATTAAGGGCGAGTATTAGCTATAATTTTAAGATCAGAGAAAAGAACCGCGATTATAATAAGCCGCTTTAATTAAAAAAAATATAAGCGGTACTTATAGAGAATTAAGTTATATAAATAAGGACTGATAAAATACTAATGATATTAATAACTCTTCCTCGAAGAACTCAATACCGGCTTACTTAAGAGTAACATATGTAATTATAAAATGCCTTTAATAGAAGGAAATTAATATAGGTTTTATAAAATTTACCGATTTAACTGAATATACAGAAAAGCTCTTCACGATTACCTTTAAAAGATCCGAAAGAAGAGGTATATGTTACGGCTACTAAAGGGGGTGACCCTAGTGGTGGGAGTTAATGGCCTGAGCCACTAGGTAACAGCGCGCACGAACCCCTAGTTAGTGTATAAGGCCTTTGCTAGAAAACTCTGTAACGGCTATATAGAGATTAATAAACGTATTATGCGTTTTTTTACTTAATTTTATTCTATATTACTTCCTTTATAATTGATATAAGAAGTAATAGTGACTCTTTACCATGTAAAGGAACTAGATCTTATGCCAGATCATAAAAAAACTAATAAACTAGCTTTATAAGTACCTAGTTTCGTTGGAGACTAGTTTTCTGCTTATAAAAACCCCGTAGCGTAATGAATTTTGTTAAGTTCAATTGATCCACTGCGACACTGAAAAAGTGTAGCCGACTACACCTATCGTGCATCAATGGTGGCTTATAGCCGTATCGTGTATTTTTTTTCTACAAATTTAAGGTAGCTACGCTGATATAATTCGAATCCTAGCTTACTTGATAATAAGTAACTTAGCGGTAAAGAATTAGATTAGAATGATAATAATAAACTTAAGCAATTACTAGTTAAAAGAGAAGATCAATTTATAAACGTATCCTTATGTAAAGTTATAACCCAATTAATTTATAAATAATTTAACTTCTTATAATATAAATTAAATACTAGGAAGTAATGTAAACGACTTTAAAAAGGGTCCCTTAACCCGCAAGGGTAAAGAAAAAAGGACGTTAATTATCCCGCAATTCCTTAAACGATAATAACGACGGCCGTTATAAGCGGCGAGATTAAAGAGGCGTGCCCGTCACTTTCGCATTAGAAGAGGAGGATTAAAGGTTCCCTTTTAAACAGCTTAACGACCGCTGATAAAGTATTAATCTCCTTAAGCGAGGCCGTCGCTTAAGAGAGAGTTTATTTATTATCATTAACGTAAACTTAAGTAAGCCTTTACGACCTCAGCTAAAGAAAATTACTAATAATATTATAAATATCGTTTATTTAAACGAGAAGTAGAAGAGGAGAGAAAAGAATAAGTAGTTAAGGGTACGGATAATATAATATCTCTCTTATAAGAATAAGAATAATAATAGGAATAATTCTTAAGTTTAAAGGATAAATAAAGAAGAAAATCAATTAATTATTTAAGTAAGTAATAAGCGGATATATAAATAACCTTAATGAAATTAACTGATATAATTTAATGCTTAAACAATAAGATTAACCATTTAAACTAGATATAATAATAATAATAATAAGTAAGAGATTAAGCCCTTATTCATAATCGCCGTAAATATAAGCCTTTTTATAATATTAATTTCTTAATTACTAACGGTAATAAATTCTGGCTTAAGCCAGATAATATTAATATCTTTAGCCAGTATAATCCTAATAATTAAGGCGTTATCTTTAAAGATCATAAGCTTATTTTCATAACCGTTTTCACTTTCGAAAACTACCTCCGTACTTTCTTTAAAGACCCTATTACCTATATTAACGCTGAGAAATAGCTACTTAGCTTATTCCAGACCTTTTTAAACGGCGCGGCCGTTATTTAATAAAGTTATTAAGTGCTGGCTTTAAAGAGGTAGTGGTTACGAGAGTAAAGCTTTTAAGTAGTTATAAACAAGTTTAAGAATCGGTTCCAGCCTAACGTTAGAAAGGCGATACGGTTATTTTAAGAGTTAATAATCTCCTTAAGAGATTTAATTACTACCCAGTCCTCGTTATTTAACTTCTTTATTAAGATATTACGTTATGCCCGCGCTATTAAAATAATTAATAATAATAATAATAATAACTAATACGATATAATATATTATATTTAAAGTAAACTCGCCTTAAATTTTCAGGAAAGATTACACCCATTATCGAGGATTTAAATAAATATTTAATTTATTTAAAGGAATATGAAAATATACTCGTATCTTGTAAAATAAATACCCTTATATTAAGCTTAAATAATGCAAGGCGGATTATTATAAAACAGATATTATAATTCAGAAATTAAAGTCTTTTACAATGGTAGCTTCTTTAATTATCGAATAAAAGCTAATTAGTTATAATAATAAGCGTAACGAGCGAGGTAACCGTTTCCGCGATCGAGATCGTGATTATCGTCGTAACGATAAGGGTTACCAGAGCCACCGCGATGATCGTAACTGTAATCGCTATGGTAACGACCGCGACCAGAGTCGAGATCGCCGCTGTGATAATCGTAATCGTAATCGCTATCGAGATGGAAATCATTGTCGTAACGATAATAAAACCATCAGTATCGTAATAAAGAGCGGGAGAGGTTATAAAACCGCGCTTATATCGTTAGCGACGCTAATAAGGACGAGGCTTCGAATAACGAAGACGACCGCTCGTTATCGTTGTATAACTTTAAACAGTCTTTTATTAATAACGTTATCTTTATAACCCTTAAGAAGCGACGCATTTACCGTCATTATAAAGTTAAGTTTAACTCTCAAAATACTTTATTTAAATATATTAAGAAAGACGAGTATTATAAGCTTATTAATAAGGTTTACGCTGTTATAAAGCCTTAAATACTATTAAAGGTTATTAGAAAAGGAGTCGTTATTAAAGCCCTTCCAGGTAACGATAAGGTTAGCTTAATAAAGAGTTATATTTATTTTAAGCTTAAGGTTCGCCTTAGTTTAAATAAGTTTAAAGCGATTATTTATATCGATATAAGTATTAGTTATTATATAATCGATAAGAACTTCCTTACGTATTTCCCTTATAAGATTATTAAAGAGTGAAGTAGAGGAGATATTAAAGGAGCTTTCTTTAATAACATTATACAGCTTAAGAACTACGGGACCTTTAACTTTTACACAGAAGGCGTTAAGGTAGATAATATTCCAGGTATCGTTAAAAAGATAACTTAAGCCTGGGTAATTAACCGCCTGGAAGCTAATTACTTACTTAATAACGGCTGGATATACTGTTGAAAAAAGGAAGAATTAGATCAGGGGTAGGCTCGCCAAGCCTGCCAAGCCTTACTTACCCCTGACCTCATTTACCTTTTAGTAAATTACTCAGCCAATTCTTACTAGATTTGGTTATTTTCTATATCCTTAAATAGCCCTTTTTCATCTCTATATAGCACGCTTGGGTGCACGTGATCTAGACTTACCGAGAACTAGATAATTTACTTTTGTTAGTAACCAAACCGCCAAGACTTTAATATACTCATTATAGTTATGGTAAATTAGATAATTATTACATAATTATATAAGTTATTAAGTTAATTTATATAATTATTAATACTTGTCTATTTTAAGTTTAAGGTGCTCGCTTAATTGTATTTAGTGTTAGGAGTGCTTTAACAGGCCTAGGAGAGATTTTGGGGATTTCTCTAAGTCAGATTTCGGGTGCAGATTCAGAGATGCTTTGTATGGCCGTGAGTCGATTTTTAGCTTTTCCTATACAAAAGTAATTCTTCGGAAAAGGCTTTTCCGGACCGGAAGGGTCTGCGCCGTACAGAACCCAAGAACGGTGTCGCAGAGTATATGAGAGGAAGAAAAAATAAAAAACTGTCTCCTCTTACAGAGCCTTACACCACTGAAAATATAGCGCTCCCAGTACCAGTTTTAGCGCTTAAAGCACTATAAGGTATAGAGCATTTGTGATTGCTTGATTTAGTGGAAATAAGCCCTGTACGGACTTCTGAAACTTTATTCCGTGAAAGTTTTTAGTGACCTTAAGTGTAGTAACTAGCAATTCTTAGCCCATGCGCAAAGTAAAGAACCCCTGTAAATATAGGCCTGACGACCTTGTATTTTAAGATATACCCTCGTCGAACTTACGTTAATTACGAGGATTTTAACCTCTACTTCCTAGGAAAGAAATTTACGATTCTCTTCAAGATTATAAAAACTATTACCTTAATAATCCGCAGGGTAATTAATACCTACGTTATTAAGCTGCCTTTAAGCGTTACCACTTACGTACCGGTTAAATATATACCGTTACTTAAGAGTAAACCCTTTAATATAATAATTATATACCCGTTAATATTAAGCGTTATTGTTAATACGAGTTTACCTTAGTGAATAATAATCTTTAATTATATTATTAAGGAAATCCGTATCGCTAAGAATATACGCCTAGCTACGATTTATAACCAGGTAAACTACGCTTACTTCGTAACATTAAGTAAGGTATTAAGAGCCTTAGTTATAACTTCTGTCGCCAAGTAAACCAGCGTGCCAGCGGGCCCCTTTAAGAATCTCCTTCTTAATAACCGTTATATATCCACGGTCCTTATAACCACTAACTCGTTCGCGAGTATGGCTCTAATCCTAGCGTTAAGGGCGGAGTTTAATTTAACGTTAGAAGTCTACTCGGAAATCGATGCTACCGTAATGGTGATTATAACTACACCGGGCTCCGAGCCTTCTCAAGCCGTCGCTAACCCCTCGTTATCAGCTACTCCTTTATCAGACGAGATGTTTAATATTATCTTTACCTCTGGTAACTTCCTTACGGTCAACGCTATTATTAAGGCCACGCCTGCGTTAAAGCCTTAATTAAACCCTAGTATAAAGGGCCTGGAAGTTTCAAAGTACCTTAAGATTAAGCAGCAATAAGGCTTTAGCCTTTAAACATTTAATAAAGCGCCCCTTATTAAAACTAAGTATAATGTTTATATGTATACTTTAAATATAAGGGCTGCTCGACGATCATTACGGATTTATAAGGCTTTCGATGTTATTTAAAGAAATACCGACCCGATTAACGTCGACTTTAAAGATCGTATAAAAGTGCCTTTAATCGACGGCTGGTAGAATTAAAGCGTTAAATTAGCCTGGTAAGCCTACCTTTTATTTAAGCGTAATTAAGCCTTTTTTAAATAGTAAATTTAATAAACTATACGATTAAATACGTATAAAATAAGTACAGGAGGTGTTTCCTTTTATTTGTTTAGTTTTTATAATTTAAAAACGAGTATATAATTAAGATAAGGGATGAGTTATTATCGAATTATAATAACTTAATAAAGTAGTAATATTTAATACTTACTTATTACCTTTATAATCGGATATTATTAAATCCTTACGAGGTAAGCGATATATTACAGTCGTCGACGTTATAACTTTCTTCCACCAGTTTCTACTTTATAAGGAGTTTTGGAATCACTTCACCTTAATTAATCACCGAGGACTTAAGTGGTTAACCATTACCTTAATAAGCTTTAAGAACTCCTTAGCTTATACCTAGCGATTTATAAATAAGCTTTCACGAGACCACCGCTAATTTTATAAGGCCCTGATCTTCTTCATCTCGAAAAAGAGATATACGCGAGAAAAACCACATGAAAGACTTTATATAAATTATTAAATATTTCACAATATTATTTATATATAAGCTCTTATAGGACCACCACTAGTTTATAAAGCCTTTATCGACGATATCGTGATCTTCTTAAACAGTTTATAGGAGTTTTATTATTACGTTAAATAAGTATTTGGTCTATTTTAATCCTGTAATATATCGTTATTAGCTATAAAGTCGTTCATTAAGTATCCCCTTATCAAACTACTTGGATTTTATATCGATACCTTTAAGTTATTAACTATTATTAAGCATATATAAGGCTTTAAAAACTTAAACTTTTTACGTATACTTAAGGCTTTAAAGATTTACCTTAGTAATTTTAACTTCTTACATAATATAATTCCGTATTACACCTAGTTAATAAAGCCCCTTTAAAAATGTATAGTAACCCTCTTAGCGGAAGGCCGTAAAGTAAGGAGGTTACTTACTGGTAATATAAGTAAGCGGTAAAGCTACGTCTGTAAGATTACTTTCAACTTAACTCTTATTAAGGTCGCTTCCTTTAAAGTTATATAAAAATATATTACAGAGGAGATACAGTTATATTATACAAATCTTAAGAAGCCGTTAATCTTATAAATCGACTATAGTTTAAACGAGGCTTTAATATTATAATTTTCCACCCTAAGGATAACTATTTCTAAGACTTAAGTAATATAATTCTGTTACTTGTAATCGAGCTTATTATATTTCTTAATTGCTCCTTAACGGCCGTTAAGCGGAACTACAGTCGTTCGGAGCTAGAGGTAGCTTACTTAATCTAAGTATATAAGCGTTTATGAATTATTTCCTATTTTAATAATTACCGGATCATCGTCTTAACTGATTATAACATTACAAAGGGAGTTGTTAATGAAACCTCGTTAAAATGTGTATTAACAGAGAAGTTAAATAAGCAATTAATTAATATATCTATTTACTTATCGACTTACTCATTTAATATTAACTATTTAGTAGGCCGCCTTAACCTTATACCTAATATACTCTTACGCCTTATTACAGTATACGGTGATAATATTATAGGATATCAGATAAACGAACTAGTACTTAACACTATAACAATAATAATATTATATCCCTCAGGGACTTAATATTAGCTATAACGGAGGTTAATTAGTTATTCATAATGATTAGGTTAAAGCTTATACTTATTAATAGGTATTATATTTTAAATACCCTAAAATTAATATAATACGTTTAAAAGCCTTATAAGTAACAATCGTTAGAGCGTTATAAGTAGTAAAGTATCCCTTCTAACGTACAATCATCACTTTCCTTAATCTCTAATGCTTATTAAAATCACTACTTACAAGATATTCTTCTTACGTAATTACTTAATCTGTATCCTTTAATATTAACCCTAACCCGTGTTAGTATTATAAGGTTCCGGTTATATCCGCGGCTTAAGGCCTTTCCTTCTTTCTTCTCTCTGTTCTTATTAATTAGCGGTAATGGGTCGTAATATTAGGTCCCCCTTCTCTTTAATTTAAACCCTGTAAATCGTTTAAATAATAAATATCTGTTATTCTGTATATCTTCTCCCTTCCTTCTTTTCTTATTACCTTTTACTCGTTTCTTTTTAACTAATATAATATCGCGGCAAGTATAGAAACGAAAGTCCTTAAGCCTATTAACGAGCCGTCGCCTAAACCTCTTATCTACTCTCCTTCCTTCGTTGATCGAAATGCCTTCTTATTCTTCTTACGAGTCTCGTAACATCCTAAGGCGCAAGGTCGCTCCTTAATATTCCTCTTATTATATTAAGTATCTTCGTTCTAACCGCTCGGGTTATAATGTTTTAGGGGTTTCGCGTGCGTAGCTTCGAAAGATGATTAAGCAGCATTCTAAACTGGAGTGTAAGCTCGAGGATGCTGACGCGAAGGTCTTCCGCCTTCAGAAACAAAAGAAACTATAGTTTAAGAAGATAATATACCATGTGCCGGGGAATCAATAGTGTAAAGGAGCTAGAGAAAGTCGAGAAAGAGGAGGTAAAGTGGGAGTAATAACGTTAACGTAATAAATGTTTTACTTCTATTATAATGAAAGAGTTTTTATTTAACTTTTTAATGATTTAAAATATAATTTATCCTGAAGTAATTTTAACTCCCTCGGTTTTAACCAAGTTTGGCATATATTATTTTTATGTTATTTGACTTATTCTATTATATCGGGAGGATTATTATGTCATAATATTTTTTTAATATATATATTATAAAAAAATATTTAAAGCGTTTTAAAAGTACTTTTTTTAATTCTTATATATTTTCTTATATTTCTAGTTTTTTTATTTAAGTAAGACGTTTATAATTCCGCTGTCGTTTTTCTTATCGTTTAGGATTTATTCAACTTCTTATTCGTATTTTAAATCGACTTCGATCCTATCGTTTATCCGCGACCTTTATAATATTAATTCTAATAACGAGATATTGTGACGGTCGAATCACTTGGCAATTGGTATACCGGTCGGCTCTGCCATAATAAGTAGATTGATTACTACGAACAAGAAAACGTAAGGAGTGAAAAAGAAAGAGAAGGAAAACACGTCATGAGAGGAATCACGAAAGCATATCCAGAGCTCTCTTGGCAGAACACTCCCACCGCCTTCCTAATCCGGCCTAGTACTAGCGCTTCCCCATACTCAGTAAATGCAACCGTTGCAGATATAAAAGATTAAATAAATCCGTATTATTAAGGGTAAATTCGGGTTATTATTAAGTAATAAAACGACCTTATTAATGTTAAACGGGCCGATCTTTTTAAAGTTTAATTTATTATTAAATTGTTTTATTTTAATATTATATTTAAGGAGATAAATGCTATCCCCCCCTCGAAAGTTAAACCTTTTAACCTTTTTATATTAACGTATTTACTTATTTATTCTTATAAGAAATAAAGTCCTTTTTATAATTCTTAATATACTTATTAAAGTTTCTTTATATTACGGCTGCTAAAGGGGGTGCCCCTGGTAATAGGAGTTAATGGCCTGAGCCATTAGGTAATAGCCCGCACTGACCCCTAGTTAGTGCATAAGGGCTGTTGCTAGAAAACTCCGTAACGGCCATACAGAAATTAATGAACGTATTATACACTTTTCTACTTATTTTCATTCAGTATTACTTCCCTTGCAATTAACATAATAA
This sequence comes from Pseudohalonectria lignicola, assembly GCA_003049395.1. Lineage (NCBI taxonomy): Eukaryota > Fungi > Ascomycota > Sordariomycetes > Magnaporthales > Ophioceraceae > Pseudohalonectria > Pseudohalonectria lignicola. Next base: position 21,420 of record PYSP01000401.1, read on the forward strand.
GTGGTAGTAACTCTTTGCCGTGTAAAGGAACTAGATCTTATGCCAGATCATTAGAAAGCTAATTAACCAGCTTTATAAGTACCTAGTATCTTTGGAGACCAGTTTTCTGCTTATAAAACCCCTGTTGCGTAGTGAATTTTAAATAGCTACGCTTATATAATTCAGATCCTAGTTTACTTGATAATAAGTGACTTAACCATAAAGGATTAGATTAGAAGAATAATGGTGAACTTAAGTAATCACTGCTTAAAAGAGAAGATTAATTTATAAATATATCCTTATTTAAAGTTATAACCCCCCGATTAATTTATAAATAATTTAACTTCTTATAATATAAATTAGATGGTAAGGAGAAATTTAAACGACTTTAAAAAGGGTCCCTTAACCCATAAGGGTAAAGAAAAGGTACGTTAATCGTCCCCCGATTCCCTAGACGATAGTGACGATGCCCGCCGTGAGCGGCGAGATTAGAGAGGCGCACCCGTCACTTTCGAATCGAAAGACGAGGATTAAGGTTTCCCTCTTAATAACCACACCCCTTTTAAACAGCTTAACGACCGTTATTAAAGTGCTAATCTCTTTCACCGAGGCCGTCGTTTAAAAGAGAGTTTATTTACTATAATTAAGGTAAACTTAAGTAAGCTTTTACTACGTCAGTTAGAGAAAATTACTAATAATATTATAAATATCGTTTATTTAAACGAGAAGTAGAAGAGGATAAAGAGGAGGATTAAATAACTGGTTAAAGGTACGGAGAATATAATATCTCTCTTATAAAATATAATAATAATAATAGGAATAATCTTTAATATTAAAGGATAAATAGAGAAGAAAATTAATTAGCTAATTAAGTAATAAACCGATTAATAAGCGGATATATAAATTACCTTAACGAGATTAATAGATATAATCTAACGCTTAAACGATAAGATTAACGATTTAAGTTAGAAATAATAATAGTAATAAGTAAAAAATTAACCCTTTATTTTTAATCGTTATAACCGTAAGCTCTTTTATAATATTAGTTTCTCGATTACTAACGGTGATAAATTTAAGCTTAAGCGAGATAATATTAATATCTTTAACCCGTATTATCCTAATCCTAATAATTAAGGCGTTATTTTAAAGATAATAAGCTTATTTTTATAAACGTCTTCACTTTCGAAAACCGCCTTTATACTTTCCTTAAAGACCTTATTACCCGTATTAACGCGGAGAAATAGCTATTTAGCTTATTCCAGACCTTATTAAACGGCGCGGCCGTTATTTAATAAAGTTATTAAGCCTCGGCCTTAAAGAGGTAACGATTACGAGAGTAAAGCCTTTAAGTAGTTATAAACGAGCTTAAGAATCGGTTCCGACCTAATGTTAAAAAGGTTATACGGTTATTCCAGGAGTTAACGGTCTCCTTAAAAGACTTAATTATTAACGAGTCCGCGCTATTTAACTTCTTTATTAAGATATTACGTTACGCCTATATTATTAAAATACTTAATAGTAATAATATTAACTAGTATAATATAACGTAATACGTTTAAAATAAACTCGCTTTAAATATTCGCGAGAGATTACGCCCGTTATCGAGGAATTAAATACTAAACGAGTATTTAATTTACTTAAAGGAATATAAGAATATATTTATTTCTCTCGCTTAAAATAAATACCTTTATATTAAGTTTAAATAATACGCGGCGGATTATTATAAGATAAATATTATAAGTAAGAAGTTAAAGCTTTTTATTATAATAACTCCTTTAACTATTAAATGGAAGCTAATTAGTCGTCATAATAAGCGTAACGAACGAGGTGACTGTTTCCGCGACCGAGATCGTAATCGTCGTCGTAACGATAAAGGTTACCGGAGCTGCCGCGATAACGATTGTAACTGTGATCGTTATCGTAACGACCGCGACCAGAATCGAGATCGCCGCTGTGAAGATCGTAATCGTAATCGCTATCGAGATAAAGATCGTCGTCATAACGACGATAAAGACCGTCGGTATCGTAATAAGGAGTGGGAGAGGCTATACGACCGCGCTTATATCGTTAGCGACGCTAATTAAGACGAGGCCTCGAGTAGCGAAGACGACCGCTCGTTATCGTCGTATAATTTTAAACGGTCTCTTATTAATAACGTTATCTTTATAACTCTTAAGAAGCGACGTACTTACCGTCGCTATAAAGTTAAGTTTAACTCTCGAAATACCTTATTTAAACATCTTAAGAAAGACGAGTGTTATAAGCCCGTCGATAATATTTATACCGTTATAAAGCCTTAAGTATTATTAAAAGTGATTTAAAAAGAGGTCGTTATCGAGACTCCTTTTAATAGCGAAAAGGCGAGTTTAATAAAAGGTTATACTTATTTTAAGATTAAGGTTCGCCCTGGCTTAAATAAGCCTGAAGCGATTATTTATATTAATATAAGTACTAATTATTATATAATAAATAAGAACTTCTTTAAATAATTCCCTTACGAGATTATTAAAGAGCTAAGCGGAGGAGATATTAAGGAAGCTTTCTTTAATAATATTATACGGCTTAATAAGTACGTAACCTTCGACTTTTATACGGAAGGTATTAAGGCTAATAATATAATTAATATCGTAAAGAAAATTACTTAAGCTTAAGTAATCGACTATTTAAAAGCCGGTTACCTGTTTAATAATAATTAAACGTACCCGCGTCAAGTATACGTTAATTACGAGGACTNGACTATTTAAAAGCCGGTTACCTGTTTAATAATAATTAAACGTACCCGCGTCAAGTATACGTTAATTACGAGGACTTTAATATCTACTTCCCGGGTAAGAAGTTTACAATTCCCTTCGAGATTATAAAGACTATTACCTTAATAGTCTGTAAAGTAATTAATACTTACGTTATTAAGCTGCCCTTAAATATAACCACTTACGTATTTATTAAGTATATCCCTTTACCGAAGGGTCGACCTTTTAACTTAACCGCCACGTACCCTGCCGTATTAAATGCCGTAATCGATATTAATATACTTTCGTTAGTAATAATCTTTAACCTTATTATTAAGGAGATCCGTATCGCTAAGAATATACGCCTGGCTACGATTTACGAATAAGTAAATTACGCCTACTCTATAACTTTAATAAATAAGGTATTAAAAGCCTTAATTATAACTTCCGTAATTAGCTAAGCTAGCGCGCCAGCGGGCCCCCTTAGGGATCTCCTTCTTAGTAACCGTTATATGTTTACGGTCCTTATAACTACCGATTTATTCGCTAATCCGGCCTTAATCCCAGCGTTAGGGGCGGAGTTTAACCTGACGCTAGAAGTCTGCTCGGAAATCGATGCCACCGTAACGGTGATTTCAACCACACCAGCTTCTAAGCCCTCTCAGGCTGTCGCTAACCCCTCATTATCAGTCACTCCTTTATCGGACGAGGTGTTTAATATTATCTCCGCCACGGGTAACTTCCTTACGGTTAACGCTATTATTAAAGCCACGCCTGCGTTAAAGCTTTAATCAGACCCTGGTATAAAGGGCTTGGAACTCTTAAAGTACCTTAAGATTAAGGAGCGATAAGGCTTTAACCTTAAGACACTTAATAAGGCACCCTTTATTAAAACTAAGTATAGAGTTTAAATTTATACTCTAAATATAAGGGCCGCCCGACGATTACAGCTAATTTATAAGGCTTTCGATGTTATTTAAAATGATATCAGCCCCATCAACGTCGACCCTAAGGATCGTATGAAAATACCCTTAATCGACGGCTAGTAGAATTAAGGCGTTAAGTTAGCCTCGCGAGCTTACCTTTTATCCAAGCGTAATTAAGCCTTTTTAAATAATAAATTCGATAAATTACACGATTAAGTACGTATAAAATAGGTACGCGAGGCGTCTCCTTTTATATATCTAATCTTTATAATCTGGAGACGAGTATACGGTTAAGATAAGCGACGAGTTATTATTAATCTATAGCAATTTAATAAAATGGCTATACCTAACACTTACCCGTTACCTTTATAATCGGATATTATTAAATCCCTGCGAGGCAAGCGATATATTACGGTCGTCGACGCTATAACTTTCTTCCACCAGTTTCTAATTTATAAGGAGCACCGGAATCGCTTCACTTTAATTAGTTACTGAGGATTTAAGCGGTTAACCGTTACCTTAATAGGCTTTAAGAACTCCCTAGCCTATACCTAGCGGTTTATAAACGAGCTCCTACGAGATTACCGCCAGTTTTACAGGGCCTTTATCGACGATATTATTATCTTCTTTAATAACTTAAAGGAGTATTATCACTACGTTAAGCAGGTGTTCGGTTTATTCCAGTCCCGTAATATATCGCTATCAGTTATAAAGTCGTTCGTTAAATATCCCTTTATCGAGCTGCTCGGATTTTATATCGATACTTTTAAGCTATTAACTATTACTTAGCGTATATAGGGCTTTAAAGACTTAACCTTTTTACGTACGCTTAAGGCTTTAAAAACTTACCTTAATAGCTTTAACTTCCTACGTAATATAATTCCGTATTATACCCAGTTAATAAAGCCCCTCCAGAAACATAAGGTAACCCTATTAGCGAAAGGCTGTAAAGTAAGGAGGTTATTAACCGGTAATATAAGTAAGTAGTAAAGCTATATCCGTAATATTACTTTTAACCTAACTCCTATTAAGGTCGCTTCCTTTAAAGTTATGTAGAAATATATTACAGAGGAGATACAGCTATATTATATAAATCCTAATAAGCCACTATTCTTATAAATCGACGGTAGCTTTAAGCGAGGCTTTAATATTATAATTTTCTACCTTAAGGATAATTACGTATAGGACTTAAGTAGTACGATTCCGTTAACCGTAATCGAGCCTATTATATTCCTTAATCGCTACTTAACGGCCGTTAAGCTTAATTACGGTCTTTCGGAGCTAGAAGTGGTCTACCTGGTCTAGGTATACAAGCGTTTACGAACTATATTATACTCCAGTAATCACTGGATCGTCGTCCTAACTAATTATAACGTTACGAAATGCATCGTTAATAAAACATCGCTGGAATTGGTGTTAACGGACAGGTCGAATAGCCGATTAATTAATATATTTATTTACTTATTAGCCTACCCTTTTAATATTTACTATCTAGCAGGCTGCTTTAACCTCGTGCCTAACGCACTCTTACGCCTTACTATGGTATGCGATAATAATACTACGCGATAGCGGCTAGACGAACTAATCCTTAACGCCCTCTGGGACGATAATAACGCTTTATTCCTCGGGGACCTAGTATTAACTATAGTAGAGGCTAAGATGCCTAACGAGCTTCGTTAGCGGTACCGTAATAGCTACGCTAAGGAGCCCGTATAGCAGCGTATTATCGACGACTTAATAGCCGAGGGCTAACGCGAGGGCGCGTTAAACACTTTTAAGCCCGGGCTAGCTTTCCGCTTAGTTAACGGCCTGCTATATAATCGCAGCCACGAAGGTATCGAACGCTTAATAATGTTAATATTAAAGGTAGTAAACGTATTAAGAGATACTTACGACGATAAGTATTATACCGGCCGCTACTATATAATATAGACTTTAAACCACTTACACTTCCGACGTAAGCGATACTTTATCGACGAATATATTAATAAGTGCTACGCTTATAACGTTATTAAATTTAATAATTAAAAGCCTCTTAAAATAAGGTAGCTTATATGAGCCTTAAAGGAGCTTATAATAATAATTACTATTAACTTTATTACGGCCTTACTTATAATAGCATTAGTAAGTATACCTTAATATATAAAGGGCTTTAACGCTTATAATATATTAGCGATTATTACTTATAAGTCCTTTAAACGTATTACGCTGATCTTAAGCCACGAGAAATATAATACCTGCTAATAGGTATAAGCTTTAGCCCGATAACTACTAATAGCCGATTAGGCTTATCCTAAGGCTATTATTATCTCTGACCGAGATGCTAAATTCACTTCGGAGTTCTGGATAGGATTATAGAAAGCATTTGGCACTGTTGAAAAAAAGAAGAATTAGATCAGGGGTAGGCTCGCTAAGCCTGCCAAGCCTTACTTACTTCTTATCCTTAAAAATAACGTCTTAGTTATTAAGATTAAGATGATACGGGTTAAAGATATTAATATCGTCTCGCTTAAGTTTAAATTTATCACCGTTAATAATCGAGAAATTAATATCGTAAAAAGGCTTACGGTTACGACAATTAAGAATAAAGGGTTAATTTCTTACCTATTATTACTATTATTTCTAGCTTAAGTCGTTAATTTTATCGTTTAAACATTAGATTATATCAGTTAATCTCGTTAAGGTATCTTATATATCCGCTTATTAATCGGCTTATTACTTCATCAGTTAATTGATTTTCTTTCTTATTTATCCTTTAAAGTTAAGGATTATTCCTATTACTATCAATATATCTTATAGGAGAGATATAATATTCTCCATACCTTTAGCTACTTATTTAATTCTCTTCTTTATCCTCTTCTACTTCTCCTCCAGATAAACGATGCTTATAATATTATTAGTAATTTTCTCTGGCCGAAGTGGTAAAGGCTTACCTAAGTTTATCTTAGCTGTAACAGATAAACTCTCTCTTAGGCGACGACCTTAGTGTCACGATCAGGGTCTATTAGTACACGAGGTGTACTAGTAGGCTCAATCAACGGGTTTGTGTTCGGGTACAAGTACGGCGAGACTTATGCGGGGTGACTGGATTCTGAATAAGAATGCCTGGGCTTAGACAAGACTTGGTCGACTGGGTAGGCTGGGTCACTGAGGTGTTGTTGCTGATCGGTCTCTCACAAGAAATGAGATGTATTATCAAGTTGACTACTGAAGAGCGCTCTAGTTGTTCTATCTTGGGTAGGGAACGAGTGTCCTTTATATACTCGTAGCTCTTCCGTAGTAAGTCCTCTGCTATGCTTGCTATGCCTGCTATGTTGATAGTAGGTGATATGTTTGCTATGTTAATAGCAAGCATATCATTGCCTGCCGGCTGGGTCACGTGACCACTTGGTCCGTGCCCCTTTCCTGGGCTCTTATGTGGGGTTGCGGCCACTTCGTCGGCCTGGCTCGTTCTTCCCGTTCTCTTTTTGTGTGAGGGCAATTGGGGACACAATTGACCGTGCAATCGTACGGAGAGAACGCGATGTAGATTCGTGTCTAAGCTCAGCGGTGAAGCCGCTGTGCGCAAGAAGATAAACCCCTCGGCGGGGCTACTACGCAAGCACTGGTCACATGACCAGTCACACCACCCCCTAGCCTAACAGGCTACGCAAGGGCAAGCCGTGAGGCTATTCCCGACCCGTTGTCATCAATGGGAGTGATGCACCATGATGGTGAGGGCCAATTTTGGGCCAAAATATATGTACAAAGAATCCACCCCCGAGCCAATCCTATGCCTATGCCGTTGTGA
>PYSP01000402.1:0-28629 GCA_003049395.1 Pseudohalonectria lignicola
GTCCCAGAGCGAGCCGAGGCCGCCGCCGCCGCCACCTCCGGCCCCGCCCTGCGAGCCCGGGTTCATCCCGCCATATCGGCTGCCGACCTGCGACTGCGCGTACACGGGCGCCTGCGGCGGAGGGGCCTTCGGGTCCGGGGGCAGCCAGCTGGGGAAGGGGCGGCCCTTCTCGGTGTAGTACGCCCGCAGGACGCGGCAGACGTTGGTGTCGTCCTCGGTGTCGCCGTCCGCGTCGCCTCCCAGGAGGGTGGTTCGCAGGTTAGTGATGCGTGAGGTGGTGGTCGTGAGGATGTTCGAGTACCAGGACGACATCGTTTTCGCGAAATTCGCCCTGCCTAAGCAGGAAGCTAGGTAGATATAGTTTGCTAGCGAGTTCGATTGTGCGCGCGTGTATTGGTTCTGTAGGGTTCTTTTTTGCCTTCTACTGACGCCCCTGAGGCGTGTAGTCTGTGGATCGCGGATCGCAGCTCGGAGGATTTTGCGATGAGATTTAGATCGTTGCGATTTGGTGGCGATCCGTTCAGAGAAACGTTTTAAGGTAGGGTAGGACGTTGGAGCTTGGAGGGGTAATGTGATACGAGTCAATACCCAGTTTCAAACCAACAGGAGAGCACCGCAATCAAGCCTGGTAGATTGGCCCCAGAGGCGAATTGCCTTTGTACTACTATATAGGGGAGAGTCAGGCTCAAGTTTCAAGGTTGAAAGGAGTTGTTCTGTTGTCGTGGGCATTTGAAAGGGGTCAAAAACTCAATGCTTGCTGCCTGGGGTGAGAGTGCTTGACATCCCATGTTTCAAATCGGATTCCACCCTACGGTTTTAGCGAATGCCACTGTATCCGCCCAGGCATCATGGGTGTCAGTGCCTACTAGACGCTGCTACAGCATATTTTACCTGTGTGCATTATTCCATGAGCTGAGCTTAGCCCTACGACTTGGGTTCGTTTTAGGAGCGTCCACGACATCGTACGGCAGAGTAAGTATGTAAGGTAGCTATTGTAACCGACTAGAATAATTACAATCCAAGTACCAGTACGCATATCGCCGACGCTTTCGTGAAGTTTTCCCGCCCGTGTTCTTGATAATTCCATCCCACCGAAACGCCATTCAGCACTCCGGTGGACAGTGAGGAATGCCGTCAAGGCCTGTCGTGGATTCTAGAACGCCAGCAATTTCTGCCTGCCACCTTCCTCCACCTCCTTCTCCAGCACCAGCTTCTTCCTCTTTGCCGCCATACGGACTACCCGTCCCCGTTTCCGTTTGTCGCCGACAGCAGCCTTCTTCACCTTGGATTTGCTGGCCTCATCGTCATCGCTCTCATCTTCCTCGTCTTCGTCTTCCTCATCTCCAGAGCCGTCTTCGCTGCCAAGCCAGTCCTCGATGTCACCCAGTTCGTCCTCGCTCTCCTCCATGTCGCTAACGTATTCGACCTGACCATCCAGCCCATCCTCAAACTCCTCCTCTTCCTCATCCTCGTCTTCCTCTTCCTCGACCACATTCCCGTCCTCGTCCACCTCGATGCCCTTGTCCCTGTCCTTGTCCCGGACCCCTCCCCCTTCCTTCTCAAGCGCCTTAAGCACCTTGCCCCAGATCGCCTCGCTGACATTAAGCGGCTGGTCCCCGTAGGCGCCCTGCCGAAGGCGCTCGATGAGCTCTCGCTCGATCGTCTTCTCCAGCTTGGCGGCGGCCTCGGCCTTGCGCTCGCGGGCAGCCTCTCGGTGTCTGATCTTGGGCGCCAGCTTCGGCACGAGCTTCTCGCCGAGCCGCTCTTCCTCCGCAGCTATCCTGCGCATGCGGATGGCGACTTGTGTAAGCCGCGTGAGCCGTTGCTTTGCCTATTTGGTAACGCCCTTGTTAGAATCTGAGGCCATTGCGCAGAGTGGTGAGGCGGTTGAGTAGAGTGGCGGTCTAGGCAAAGGAAGTAGAACCCGAACTCACCTTATGCCTCTGGAACTTTGGGAAGTACATCAACCTCTCGTCTATTTGGGCGAGAGCCTTGGCATAGTTTTGTGAGAGCTTTATACGCTCCCACAGCTTGCTAGGAAGGTGCGCCCGCTCGATCGTCTTGATATACAGGTACAGGGTCTGCTTGGTCGGGTGCGCTCTGACGGTGGCATAGCGCGAGTTGGCTAAGGGACAGGACTGCCTGTTGCAGAAGCCGGTCGAGTTGTACTCATTCCTGCAGAAGTTCTGATTCTTGGTGGTCCTGTTATAAGAAAAACCCTCCCGGTCAGTAGGCACTTCGAACCAGGCAGACGCAGCCAGAAGGCTAAACGAAGAGCCTAGGGGACTCACGAAAGCTTGAAGGCGCAGAATTGCTGGTTGATGATGTTCCATACTATCTCGTCGGACGCCATATTGTCTGTGAGGACCGTGGCCGAGGCAAAATCGCTCGAGATACAGGAGCTCAGTTGAATTTCACAATACGAAGACTGGATGTTAAAGGTGAGGGTGGAGGGGGAAAAAATTATCGATAGCAGCCATGGGGCCCAAATTTTTGGTGGGTCCAGCACGGTTGTGCCAACAATGATTGGACAGAACCAAGCAGTCGGAACTTTTCTCCCGCCCCCCTGTGTCGTCCTCACAAATTTGTATTTGTGGACTTGCGGGTGCGCTTTCACGAATGAAGATACAGCAGGTATAATTGCTCCGCTGCGGCTCATGGTTCACTCGTTGAGATATGCCATGCTATTGATTGATTGATGCTCTCCCGTCTCCCGTCATTTATTGAGTGAGGCACTGGTCAATGTTGCGGCTTACACTGAGGGCATGGGGTTCAAGCTTTCCTGCACTTCTTAAACCGTCACATCTGACCTCACTGGGTTCGAAGGCTCCCACAACATGGGCACAGAGAAGCCCCGTGGCCGCTTCTCGTTCACGGCACGTGGCCTCTCAAGCTGCATATCCCAGGGAGAAGACCTCCGATGGTGGTTTCCGAAATGAAACAATCTATGCATTGTCATCTGCTCAGGGAAGGGCTGGTGTAGCCCTCATCAGGATATCGGGGCCAGACTGCCTGGAGGTGAGAGAAGCCGCCCGCCGCTCGCTACCCGTCATGCCAATCCGTTTTGAAGGCAATCACTAACAGAAGAACAAGGTTCATCGGCGTCTTTGCCCCGATAAAACGGTTCCAAGGCCCCGATATGCAACCGTGAGGACATTGTTTGATCCTGAGTCCGAAGCAGGGGACCCGCAGATCCTCGACTCCAGCGCCCTAGTACTCCACTTCCCAGGCCCCAAGACGGTGACAGGCGAGGATGTCCTCGAGCTGCACACCCACGGCGGTCCCGCGACTGTGAAGGCCGTCCTGGCCGCCGTCCCCAAGTGCTCGCCCTCCACCACGAGCCAGATTCGCTATGCCGAGCCCGGCGAGTTCACCAGGCGGGCCTTCTTCAACGACCGCCTGGATCTAGCCCAGGTCGAGTCGCTCAGCGACACGCTCGACGCGGAGACGGAGCAGCAACGCCGAGCTGCGGTCCGGGGCAACTCTGGCGTTTTGGGCCGGACCTACGAGTCCTGGCGGGAGCGGCTCCTCCTCGCCAGGGGCGAGATCGAAGCCCTGATAGACTTCTCGGAGGACCAGCACTTCGATGAGTCACCGCAGGACCTCCTGATGAACGTCTCCAGGCTGGTTAGGGAGCTACTCTCCTCGATCGAGACGCACGAGATGGCTGGTCAAAGGAGCGAGCTTCTCCGCAACGGGATCCGAATTGCCCTCCTGGGTCCACCCAATGTCGGGAAGAGCTCGCTGATGAACCTGATTGTCGGGAGGGAGGCCTCAATCGTCTCGACCGAGGCCGGTACCACGCGGGATATTGTTGAGGCCAGTCTCGACATACGCGGCTACCTCTGCACATTCGCCGACACTGCAGGGTTCAGATCCTCCTCGTCAGCCCAGCCTAGAGACGCCTCTACCACCATGGCTACAGGCGCCAGTGAAGATGCGATTATGGGCCCAGTCGAGCAGGAAGGCATCAGGCGCGCCAAGTCGAGGGCGTTGGACTCGGACGTCATCATCGTCGTCGCCTCGATCGAGAAAGACGGCACCACCGGCGACAATGAAAATAATGGGCGCTCCTACCGTATCCGCTACGATGAAGAGACTCTCAGACTGGCCGCGCAGGCCGCGCAGCGCATCGTCGTTATTAATAAACGGGACGCGGCGACCACGTCAGAAGTCGAGTCGCTGACGGCCCGATTCAGGTCTGGCGTCTTGGCGGAGCTTGGGCTCCACAACCCCAATGCCGCTGATGCCGATGCTGAGCCCCTTACCATCTCGTGCGTTGAGGCGGCCGCCGGCACTGCTGATGCCGCTGATGCTGCTGCTGATGCTGCTGCTGACGACGCTCGAGCCTCGCGACCCCAGTCCCACTTGTCCCAGTCCCACTCCCCGTCCCAGGCCGCATCCCGGCCGCCTCCTCCTTCACGCCCCGCAGGGCTGAAAGGTAGGGTTGGTGCTGATCCCGGCGGCGTGCACACCCTGATCAACCAGCTGGTCCGCTCGTTTGAGAGTCTGACCTCGCTGCCGGCGGACATGCAGGACCTTTTCGGGGTCACGGAGCGGCAGAGACAGCTGCTGGCCCGGTGCAAGGTCTACCTGGAGGACTTCATGCTGGAGGCGGAGGGGCGGCATGGCGGATTGGGGCCCGACGTCGTCCTCGCTGCGGAGCACCTCCGGTACGCGGCAGGCTGCCTGGCTGCGATCACGGGGCGGGGGGAGTCTGGGGATGTGGAGGACGTGCTGGGGGTCATCTTTGAGAAGTAAGGCGCCCTACCCCCCTGTTTGCCCTGATTAGTACCTGAGTGAACCCGTTCAACTGTCTCTCTAACGTTCATTGCTAACATGTCTGTGGAAAACAGGTTCTGTGTTGGGAAGTGATGGTGGATTATAAACTAGAATATAATACAGGCGAGAAGGGTAACAACGAAAGGAGGTGACCTCCACTGCTCTAATGCATGGAATGTTATACAAATGGTGAAAAGACAATGTGAATGGAAAAGAAGGTCTCGAAGAAGCGAGTGTGAGGGTGCGTAAGTCAACCAGCGCCGGGTGTAATGCAACCACCATATGCTCCTCCCCGGGTTTCCTCCCCGTCCCGGTCCGTCCCGTCCATCCCATCCGTCTATAATGCTGTGTGGGCTGTGGGCCCCTCGTCTAAAAGTCTAGTATATCCCGCTTCCCCTTCCGGGGCTCGCTCAAGGGGCAGTGGCCTGGTTCCCAGCCGTTGAGCCCCGGAAGGAAGATGGCCGAAAGAAAAGGAAAAGCATGGTCTAGAGTATAATAAAGACATTGGAGAAAGGCTGAATATAAAGGGGGTGTTTTGTTCGAGGGCCTTGCCAGTTCTCGGGAACTTCATGGTCAAGATTTACTCTTCCTCGTCGTCATCACCGCCCCTGGGAGAAAGAGCACATGTTAGTCTCGTAGCTCTGGATGTTTCATGAGTGACTCGGTGTGGGCTTCGCTGCTCACTTGTTGTAGCCGGAGCGGCCCTGGTCCCTGTTCTCATCATCGTCATCAGGCTTGTTGTTGTAGCCCGAGCGGCCGTACTCGACCGGGAAGCGGGTGGTGAAGGAAGCGGAGGAGGTCATGGCAGCCATTGCGATGTTGTTTGGTTGAGGCGAGAGTTGGCTTTGGTGGAGAGTTATTGTGGTTGCTATTTGTTGAGGGCGAAGAGAAAAGTTGAAGCTTAAAGCTGATATGTGGGTAGAACTGTGTGTTTGTGTGTAGATATGTTGCTGTTGTGTTGTTGTGGATGATGATCATGAAAGAATGCCTCCCTGGTCTGGGATATCCTGAGGTTTATATAGAAGGAAGAGGCTCACATATCAGCAAGCACCTGCTTGAGCCTCTCTACCAGGCCATCGCTCCGTGCCGTCTCATAATTCTGGGGGTGGCCCGAACCCACTGACTAGGATGAGGATGAGAAGAGGTTGCGATGGTGGGTGGTGGTGCTAAGGATGAATCTGGTACCTTGTCAAGATGGATCCGTAAGGAGAAAGATGACATAAGGCCCCAGCAGATTGCTGTGAGGGAGAAGGTTCCTGCTTCAGCCTCCGCCTTGTCTACCGTGAGGCTTATTTTCGGCAGGAAGAGAGGGTCGAAACCATCACACAAGAAGCTCTTCGGCCGCTTCGCCGTCAGGGTGTCGGGGCGGCCATTTCCCAAAACGAATTATCATCCTCCGTTCCAACGGTACTTACAGAATATGCAGGGGTGTGTGGGCTGTAGGTAAGGCCAAAAAGCAGGCTTGTAATCTCACCTCCTTCTGCACCTCACACGTGTAATGGGAGGGAGGGCATGCCATGGCTTCCCATCGGGGTGGTTGACCCGGCCTTGTGAGTCAAGGGTAGGTTGTGTGGGTGTGTAAGTGTGTGGGATAGCCGGCCGTTGGGGGCTGATGATCGCTCAGAAAGGAACCCTGGCGATACCGCCAGTCTGGCTTGACAGGGGCCCAGGGTTCTAGAGGAGGTGTCAAGCTAGGAGGCTAATGCCAGGGGGTGCAAGGGCTGTTCGTTCCATTGCTTTCCAAGCAGCAGCGACAGCAAGGATGTGACTGTTGTACCCCAGCCGGCCTATCGTACCTTTCAGCTGTTGTCAAGTTACATTACCATACTGGCCCAGGCCATTACCTACTCGCAGTACGCAGTACATTCTAGGACCCGCCGGGCGGGCTGTTCAAGCGAGTCAGCGGGCCGGGACAATTTGACTACCTAAAAATGGGGGCTAGAAAGACTTGTGAATGGCTTGTGAAGGGCTTGACAGCTTGACTTGGGCTTGATGGCGCCAGAAGCCGACGAATGGCGGGACGTCGTTGCTCTGTCAATCTGGCCTAGTGCGACTGCTGGTAGGGCTGGGGACCAAGGAGACCGTCAGCGCCAGTGGGTAGTAGGGGGGCGCGTGCAGTGGCTGTGCATGCCCCGCCGTGGCCGTTTTGGCGAGCTGCAACGGCGGCGGGCTTCTCGGTCTTCCTCCTAATAATGGTGCCCGGGTACACCAATAGTGGCCTGCTGACATGAGCACCACCCAGTCCAACAAGCTCATCTTGGTTCTTTTTCTAGAAACTCGGAATCTCACCGTCCCACCGCTGCGTCTCAAATAAGTCGATGTGCTAAGTCACCTTGGGATTACCTAAGGCCTACGAATACGCGCGCTTCCTCGTGCCCTGTTCGAGCTCCCTCCCTGAAAGAGCTCTGCATGCTGCACGTCAGAACAGTCACCGCCGGGCACTGTTCGGAACCGACCCTTCGCCCCTGACGAGCAGGAGCTGTTCGGTCTTGTCGGTCATCGGGTCATCCAGACTGGAGCCCGCCCAGGCGACCAGGCGACCAAGCCGTCAGGCAGTCAGGCAACTAGGCACGGCAACCAGGCACAGCTTCTTGCGGGTATGCTGTGGGTCACGATCTCAGATCTTTCTGCAGCTGCGTGTAACCGACGATGTCCACAAATCAGATCGGTGAAACGTAGTAGCTCAGAGGGAGGCTGTTGTAGCACCATCTGACGAGCCGTACATGCAATGGAGATGTATGAAGTACCTAGGTTCCTGCCTGAGTGCCGTGTGACTGGATATGACCCATATGAGAGGCCCGGTACCAAGCCCCTTTTGATCCGTGATTCCGTGGCTGACTTATATCGGCAGGAGCCGGGTAGCGGGGGCTACGGGAAGTCTACCAAAGAGACGGTGAGCCCCACGGTCCCCCCGGTCTCCTCGAGTTGTCATCAGCCTGCAACTCCCGGTGTACGCGGGGGGCAGGCTCGCGTTTGCCAAGCTTAGTCTTCGAGTGTTACTCAGCCGGACAGATCAGAAGCCCCGACTGTAAACAATGACACCGCCCGTATCATTATGATTATCATTAGTATCATCTTCATCGTCGCCGTAACAACGGTCCAACGGGAAGGCAGTAGGTACATAGGTAGATCAGGAGGTAGGTAGATATTTTTATCAAGGAACAGTCATCCTTATTCCTCTTTCAGCGTCGGTGAACGGAGAATGCGATATCTTAATAATATATCATTCTCAACGTGGAAACTGCGGTATGTAGCAGACAGATTTGGTTAGCCCGCTACCTAGCTACGAGCATGGACGGTACGGCCTAATAGTATATCCAAAATATGGCCCTTTCCCTCACCATTAGTAAGCCTTGATACTGTCCAAACATGGCGTTCTGGGCGGTGCTCGTGTGACTTATGAGGATGGCATTACTGAAACCGGCCCCTTCGTATTGAACCAAGTTGCTCCTGGAGAACAACTTGGTATGCAGCGGGAGGAATGCTGACTACCTACCTTACTACCTAACCAAGGAGTCAAATCGCCGACTCGATCATCTAACCGAGGACTGCGTATTTTCACCTGAATAGGTATGTAATTCCGCACGTCTTCCTAAAGAGTGGTGGTCAGGGCAATGGGTTTCCCAACCCAACGACTGCATCCAAAATTGTCTTTGTGCTGTTGGCTTGAAGCCTGGCCAGTGAAGATCCTCGATATCACTAATAAGCGTCCCACTTTAGTAGGTGGCCGTTCAGGCCCTTTCCAGCACTGGCGCCGCTAAAATTGCAAGTCCACATAGCGTCTTTCTGGGCTCTGGTGGACCACGACGGGACCCCAATCACCTAACCGTGATAGGTACTGGGTCCGCGATTAATCCGCCACGTAGCCTATCTGGCACCTATTCGGAGATCGCAGTTGTCTGTTATGCACCTCGCTGAAAATTGCTCGAACGAGCCGAAGTTGCTGCCTGGAGACCTGGGAGGGTCGGGTGTCATCCGGGCACCTATGGGCAGGTGTTTTGTTGCTTGCACGGATTGGCTCGACAAGGTACGATGGAACCCACTCCCGATATCGAGCGTTGTTTCTCAAGAGTGCTGGTTTGCCTCGTAGTCGGTCAAGCCACTTGACTGTGGTACCTAGGTAGTAGATCGTGTTTCTTGATTCGTCGCTGATTCGGTATTAATATCCGTAGGGCTGACTGAGAAGCTTTCAAAGAAAGGCTCGGATCCTTTGGTCGTCTACTAACTACTCTTTTCGACGACACGCCTCCTGGACGAATTCTATCACCGAGAGGAATAATTTCTGTCTCAACACCTTGTGGCCTTACTCATAACTCAAGGAAGGACGGGTGACACATGAATACTACGGCAAACTCTCCCTAGCCGAGGGGAGACTTCGCCTCTTTTGTTGGCCCCCAACCGCTAAGAAATTTAGGTATGAAGCTATTCACATCACTTGTGTAGCCAACCCGTTCGTTGGTTTCGTCCAACCTTTGACCGCCATTTTGGTGGGCATTTGGGGCCACTTGTTTGCAGCATGGGCACTGCCTGGTCACGGCACTGGCATTGTTATCACCTAATCGATAGATTCTTCAGACTTTCCACACCTCGAGCTTTTCCTCTCCTCACTAACCACAAACCTGCATCTTTGCCGAAGTCACTGCCACCCTGACAAGATTTTCTCCCCCGATTTTACCTGCCACAGGAGCGTTGGAAGATGACATTTGGGGGTTTCTTCATTTATTCTACGCTTCGCTGTGGCCCGATTCGTCCATCTTGTCGACCCGCCGCCTCGCGGCCCCGCGGCCCCGCGGGAAAGATGCGAAGATGCGAAGTTGGGAAGACGGGACGATGAAATGATGCGATCGCTTTGGGGTATAAGAAGGGGCCAGACTGACACGGACGCAAGCGCCCCCAACCCCCACGCCACTGCATGGTTGTCGTCGACTGCCAACCTACGTATCTGCCTTCCAAGGCTGATCAGTGAGCCTGAAGGACTATGTGGCATCTGCGTGATCAACCATCATAGCATTGAACCACCAAGATCCTTCGCTGTTTTCTCGTTGGCGTTTATTGGATGAAGCACAATCGAGTTAGACTGACTGCCTGCCTCTATTTCTACCTACCTACCTAGGTGTATAGTAAGGGCCGGCGATGTGCTTTCCAGAAGGGGCATAATCTGAATATATGTTGAGCGAGGCTTGAGATATTGTGCAAGGCGGATGGCGGACTGCCCACCTGCCTATCGATGCATCTACGCTGCTTTTGAATTCATCATTCACGTCCACGGCAGCCAGAACTAACGCCGGCTACCTATTTCTGTCAGTTCAAGTGGACTGGAATTGCTTGTAGTAGAGGCCTATGGCTTACTGCCAACGTAGTAGGCTCTCGTGCAGTTGTTACGGACGTAGCGGCCGGACTTTTCTCTCTGCTCCAACGGGAGTTCTCCACTGCCTAGCCTCCTACCTTCCCACCTGACTCAAGTCACTAATTCTCTTTCTAGACAACGAAGAGCATGTGTGCTACATGACCGCTTGATGACCGCCCATCAAGATCGAGGTCCACCTCAAGCCCTCAAGCCCTCAAGCCCATAACCCCCTCGGTTTGATGCAGCTCTCTCCAGTCTCCCTTGCGTTGTGCAACCCGCCAGAAGCCTGGGAAAAGTAGCCGAGGATAGGCACGAGGCGCGCTCGGGTTCCCAGCCCAGGCTTCGTGCATCAGTCTCTGCATCGTTCTGCATGCAATATTTGCCCAACGAGAGCAACACAGGTTGTGATTATGCCAACGTGCTCGACTCTCGAGGCTTCCTGGGCCAATAATACATCATAATAATAAGCATGCTTGCCGCACACCCACACTGGTGGACGTCACACACGCACCAAATGCCACGGAGCAATCTTTACTGCAGGAGCCCGATCAAGCTTTACCCAGCCAGAGAAGCAACAAGCAAATCGATAGTCAGGCATCATCGCGCCAGATCCGTCCCATCACCGGATCTGGTGATGTTCGCTATCTCTTCAATCAATCCATTTCCAATCAATCCATTTCCAATCAATGCATCACATCATATATCCAATCGTGCTCCAAGTACGGATTACTTACTGCCTTGGCCATTGCACCAGTGCCAGTGATAGATGGGCGGTCTTTCACGGGCACCTGCAGAGTTACAGGGATTGGTGTGTGTCATTGGTGTTCATGGTTCCAGTATTCGGACGGCATCCTTCGATAACTGAGCACTGTTGCTTGACTCCCCTCCTATCAGAATACAGCCTTGTACTCCCCTCCTTGCTCGTGGCATTTCTCGTCACACCCGCGACAGGCATGATGGTGTCCAGTCACCAGTATGGGAATCCCGTCTACGCGCGAGGTGGCCTGAATTGTATGGACGTGTCCGCATCCTCCAGGGATGGAATGGCAGCTAGGGCCGGTCTAGCGGCCTAGAAGTTGCCTGGCGGCTCGTGAATGGGCTCTATCCCGTCTGGTGGCTGCATTTATCAAGATTGATCTCCCGATGCCCTGGGGCACACTGCAGACAAGAGGGTGTTCATCCTGGGCACAGAGAAGGAGAAGACCGTTCAGGACAAAGCTGGGCAAACTAACAGCAAAAGAAAAGGGAAGAAAGCCAATGGATAAATCGATCTGAATCGGGGCTACAGCATGGCATCACCTGTCGATATGAACGGCAATCTGCCCGTCTCCAACGGACATGCCGTGGGTGGCGTCACGACCACCATCCAAAACGGTGTCACGCCCGACGCGTCTGAGGATGGGAATAGAGATCCTCTGCCAGTCCTCATTATTGGGGCTGGTGCGTGTTCCTCCTGTTCCTCGCAGCTGCAATGCTGCTGAGATCATGATGCACTCATTGACTGACTTCGCTGCCGACCAGGTTCTGCCGGTCTTGCCCTGGCCCAGGGATTGCGCAAGGTGAGATATCTACCTACCTAGGTAGTTCCAGAGAGTTTCAGTCTCAAATTCCTCGCTTAGCCTCCCTTCCCCTAACGAGCACAATACCAGAACGACATCCCCGCGATTGTGTTCGAGAGAGACCCAAGCCTGGACCCGGCCGCCCGCCGACGATGGGGCTTCGCCATGGCCTGGTCGGCACCGGTCCTCCAGTCTCTGATCCCCGAGGACATGTGGGACCGGATCCCGACGGCGCTGTCCGACCCCAGCCTCCCGGTCAAGGAGGCCGACTCGATCCCGATCCTCAACGGGGCCACGGGCGACCAGGTCGGCACCATCCCCTTCCCCAAAATCTATCGGCTGTACCGCCCCCGCTTCCGGGAGCTGCTCTCGGGCGGCCTGGACATCCGCTACGACAAGGTGCTGCTGCACTTCTCCGCCACGTCCAGGGGCACCGTGGCCGCCCGGTTCGAGGACGGGAACGAAGTCGAGGGACGGCTGCTCGTAGGCGCCGACGGGGCCCGCTCCCGGACGCGGGCGCTGCTCCTGAGCCCGGCCAGGGGATACCTCACCAGGCTGCCCTTCGCGGCCACTTTTGTGCAGGCCAGGTACAGCAGGGAGAGGGCGCTCTTCCTGAGGCGGCTCGCGCATCCGGTCCTCAACGCCATGCCGCACCCGGAGAACTTCGTCGCCATGTTTGGGATCCTGAACGCCCCGGATCCGGACAAGCCGGAGGAGGTATGGAATCACCTTCTGCGTCTCTGATACGAGACTGCCGCTTCTCCTTGCTTTCCTTTCTGCTCCTTATCCACACAGACATACATCCCATTTGCTCTGTTGGCATCGCGCTCGGGACTGTGCCGCCCCTCCTTTTTTCCTCCCTTGTCAGTGACAAGTACCTGTCCTACCATACCCTCCCTACCCTCCCTACCCTCCCTATCTTACCTAGGCGAGTTGAATTGCTGACGCCCCGTGGCGGAAACAACCGGCTTTTGCTGGTGCTTTCGGCTCTCCCGCCCGCCCGCCCTGCCACAGTGGGTATTCATCATGTACATCGGCTGGCGCGTCAGCCCGGAGGAGCAGGACAGCGTCCACGCCAAGATGACCAAGAGGGAGCACATCGAGCACGTCAAGAAGATCGCGGCCGCCAAGTTCGCAGACCCGGTCAAGTCCGCGTTCGCATGGCTGCCTGATGGGGGCACACAAGGGGGGGACAACCACCCCCACGACTGCTGCCCAGAGAGCGTCAGCAGCGGCACCGCCGCCTCGTCTCGGATCGACGACGTGTACTATGCGTCGGCAACTAACTGGGACCCGCGCCCTCCCGGTCACGTCTGGAATAATTTCAGGGGTCTGGTCACCCTCGCGGGGGATGCGGCTCACCCTATGACGTATCGTGAGTTACTCTTTTCTTATTTCTATTCTTTTTTGGCCATTGAATGACCCATAATTATATTCTGCTCTGTTCGCACTTCTTCCTTTTCTTTCTTCTTTTTTTGCTTACTTGCTTCTCGCTTGGTGTAACCCTACGACTGACTAATACGGCCACGCTACCTATCAGACCGAGGACAGGGTAAGCCACTCCCTCCGCGCCCCTTGCTAAACGTCGAGGCCACCTCGTGCACACCGCTCCTTCACTCCTCCCCATGCAGTCACGTCGGGTTCGGGATTCGGCGTCCTGGATAACTTATACCGTTTGAACCATGATCGTCTATCTGCTCGGGGACACCGAGGGAAGGAAGACAGGGCACAAACCCCCTTTTGATCTGCGTTTATGGCCGTTATTATACAAATGCATTCGTGGCTGGCATCAGTACTGCCTGCACTAGACGCCTTATGCTCACACCCCCTCCCACTCACATCGCACAGGTCTCAACAACGCCATCGACGACGTGGGTCACCTCGTGCGCCTCCTCTCGGGCTCTGCAGGTGGCGCAGACGACGACTCAGGTGAAGATGGTGGGCAGCGGCGACGCTCCCAGCAGCAGCTGATCGACGAGTACGAGGCCGAGATGCGCGATCGGGGAGGACGCGAGGTCGAGACGAGCGAGGCGACCACGTGGATGATGCACAACTGGACCCTGATGATGAACAGCCCGCTGGTGACCAGGGGCCTGGCCAAGGGGGATAGGGCATCGAAGGGGGATAACGGTAAGGCTGCATAGGGAAGGCGAGCGAGTTGGGACTGTTGAAGAGCGATGCTTGGGAATGTGGTAGCTCGTCTTTTAAACTTGGTTCTAGCTTAGTGTCTATCTTCTTGTTTTGCGCTTTTTTCTCCATCCTTCCTTTGTGAACACCAGACTCTACGAGATAATAACATCGGTTGGTCAAATCGTAACGAAGAGCCAAAAGCCAGCCTCCCAAAGAAGGGAAATGTCTACGCTCGATAGCTAGCTAGCTAGTTACCTACCAACCTAGGCACTACCTACGCGGGTATCTCCTCAATTTCCCGGTGCCCGTCCGAATAGTAGTCGAACTCATCAGGCACGGGCGCTGCGGCGGCGTCGTCGTCCCCGTCGTCGTCCGCATCCTCGTCCGGGTCGACTTCGGCGCCTATCCTCATAGTTAACTCCTTCCTCCTCTCGTCCTTCTCCGCGCGCTCCCTCTCCCTCCGCCCCTCGTTCTCCCTCTCCCTTTCCGCCTCCCTCCCCACATCCTCGAGCAAGCGGTGGGCCTCCACCGCGGGGGCGGCCCTCTCCCCCCTGACGAGGGCAGTCATGAACATGGCCCACTCCCAGGGCCGGTCCTCGCCGCCGGGCAGGGCGTTGAAGTACTCCCAGCCGATGACGCCGCCGAACCGGGCGCGCCTGCCGGCGAGCAGTGGCAGGACGGTGGCGATGGCCTCCCAGGGCACCCAACCGGGGCCATTAGCCGGGTTGGTGATGAGGCCCACGACGATCTTCTCGGGGCTCCAGCCCTTGGAGAGGATGAGCTCGTACATGGCCGGGTTGCTGCAGTCGCCCCACCCGCAGTAGAACTGCGTGTTGTACCAGGCGACCTCGGATCCGCGGAGGGCGTCCAGCGCAGCGTAGCCGAAGCCGGACAGGTTCGCGCGCGGGTCGTGGTCGCCCAGCATGGCCGAGGCCACGGGGGAGAGCGTGATGAGGAAGTCCCCGCCGTGGTCGGCGCGGAGCCGGTCGATCAGCCGCACCACCCCGGCTAGGGACATGTGCTCCTCCACGTCGAGATCGAGGCCGTCGAGGGCGTGGGCCCGGATCATGTCCCTGAGCGGGCGGTAGTACCTCTCGAAGGAGGAGGAGTCCGACTCCGACTCCGATGCTGCCGCGACCCCCCGGGGGAAGTCCAGCCTCTCAAAGGAGCCGTGCGCGGCCCCTCCCAGCATGCCCATCACCTTGACGCCGCTCGCCTGCAGGACGCGCATCTCGGCCCACATGGTGTCGAACCTGAGGTCCGAGGGGCGGTGGTCGTTGAGCGTCAGGCCGCCCGGGTCCGAGTTGATGTGGATGGCCGCCACGAGGATGTGCGTTATCCCGATCCCCTCGTTCGTCAGGAGCGGGAGGACCGAGACGAACTTGCCCGTCGAGGGGAAGTGGTGCGTCTGGTAGTAGAGAATCACGCGGGGTGTGTGTGGTTGCTGCTGTTGCTGCTCAAGGCCCCCGCTGGTGCCTCCTACCGTGAGGGGTGGCATGTTTCCGTTTGATGAGAGAGCGACCACTCTGTGGTGTGTGGTGTGTGGTGTGTGGTGTTTAGCGCAGTGCGGTGGGGTGGCTGCCGTTTTCACCACTGCTGACCATACGTAACGAGCTCGAGTTTTGGGGTTTTATTTTATTCTCACAACCGTTTCTTCAGTAGAAAGCGCAAGCTCTCGAGCTGGCGGGAGGGAAATTGGCACCAAGCCATTCAGCCCAGTAAAAGTAGGTACCCTTCTAACTTCAAGCCGCCGCTTTGGACGGCGGACCAGTGTGTCACCACACTGTCAAGGTGCCGTGAGCCAGAAGATGATGATCACTAGAATACGAGCCGGCCGAATGCTGTCCTTTTCATTTGATGGCTCGTAAGCGCAAGGCTGGCCCCTTAGTGGACCTAGTGATTAGGACAAAGAAGGATGCCAGATTACCAGTTGGCAGTGGCCAGGCTGGACAGTGCACACTCTTGTTACTAGCACTGCCCTGGTGACTTCACTTCCTCCACTGTTCCTTGGCTCCCTCCTCCGGTTGCAGCTTGCTATTTTCTTTTATTTTATTACTTTTGCAGCGAATGGGGTTTTCCTTCCTTCGCAACGTTTTTCGGTCCTAAAAGGCTTCCCCGAGAGGATATTATCCTGAAACTTCCATCGAAATGATATAGTTTTTAGGGTGGCTAATTGCCGACAGATTCCAGTCCCAATGAATGCCAAACCCCATCTAATTCCTAGGTAATCTAACGAGTCTTCCAGCTAACGAACTCGGCTTGTTAACGCAGGCAGGGCATCCCAAGAGCTTAGGTACATCTCAAAGTACCGTGGCGCGGTAAGACGTCTAGGACATCCTCCAGATCCAGAATGCTGATTTATATATTTCCTTGGTGACATAGCCTTAAGATAATATGTTCCTCGGTATTTATAAAGTATTGGAGGCATGGAATGAAGGGTACCTATCAATTGGAGAAGTAAGGAGTCTGGGCTACCCCTGACTTGGGATGCTATAACAACGCTTCAAACAAACCCTCACCCCAAGTGAATTGCAAATTAGACAAAATGTGAAAGAGCGGTATGGAAGGCATGGAAGAAAGAAGAAAAAGAAGAAGAAGAGGGGGAAAAACAACTCAAACCCTTAAACCCCGCGAGGCATAGGCCCGATCCGGGCTGCCAATGAGGAACCCATCCTGGTCATACAGCCCCAGGCTCTCAACACTCCTCCGGTCCGGGCTGACGTCCACCGGCCCCCGCCGCGCCGCGGCGGCGACTCCGACCTTCCCCAGTCCTGCAAACTTAGCGTTCCCCTTAGACGGCGTCTCCGGCACGGACGCCATGCCGAAGCCCTGAAGGAACCGCTCCGACAGCTCGGGCACGAACTGGCCCGAGAAGCGGTCGAAGTCGACCTTGGGCATCTTGAGGGACATTGTGCGGTCGTCTCCTCCGTCTGCTGCGTCTGCCTCGTCCTCCTCCTCGTGCAGCTGCCCATCGCCGGATGAGTCGAATCCGGCTCCGTCATGGTGGGAGTCGCACGAGTGCGTCCCGGGGCACCAGATCGCCATGGCGTAGCAGAGCTGATTACCGTGGCCGTGGCTCTGGCAGACGGACGATCTGTTCTGGGGGGGCCTGGAGGCGCCGCCGCTGCTTCGGTCCTTTTTGTTCTCTCGCGCCCTGCCGCCGCCGGTGGCCCCAAGGGAGAGGTAAAACCTCGAACTGTTGACCCCCTTGCTGCTCCGGGTGCCGATACCACCATCACCGCCGCCGCCGCCGCCGCCCCTGAGCGTTGGCAATGGGGCAGGATTCTCGACTGAGACCGTGCCGCCGCCGCCCTCGTTGGCGACGGAGGAAGATGCGGCGCTGCACGTGCTCACCTGGCTATTCATCTGGCGCAGCTCGGCGATTGTCGAGGTGACGAGATATCTATCCGCTGCGTTGCCTCTGGTCTCCTCCAAGCGCACCTTGGTTTGGGTCGGGAGTAGAAGGCGGCTATCCACTGATGTGGCGGCCTCGTCGTGGCGACCGGTGCTGTTGTTGTTGTCTTTGTTGCCCTTGTTGCCTGTGGTCTCAATCCCGACCTCCTCGATCATCACCGCGACAGGCACATGAGGAGGGCAGTTATACTTATACTGCGGGTCTCCAATGTGTCCAACGCTCGGCATTTTGTCAGGACTGCTGGCCGCATTGGGATCATCCACGTACTGGGAATAGACGGAGGAGGCGACCGAGACGACTCGCTTTGCACGTCCGCCTCCTCCCTGCGAAGAGGTGACGCCGTCACCATGCGTCCTGCGGCTGAGGCTGCCGATCGGGGACGGCCCCGTCGGACGGATGCGGTGCATTTTGGCTTCACTGCCAATCAACGGGCTGGGCACCTCGCTGGGCGCCAAGATTGAGATCCAATCCTCCTCCTCGTCGCTGCCGAGCACTGGGGAGCTGCTTCTTGCCCGGAGCTCGTGCGGTGGCGGGAATACCTTCCGGATCGACGGGCTCTGCGGCTCTTCTCCCTCGCGTCCCACGAACTCGTGGCCGTCCTTGCCGTTCTCCTGGCTGCTGCTGTGAAAGCCACCAGATGGCAAGGGCGACGCGTTGGCCGTCCTGGGGCTGGCAAATATGAGGGAAGGTTTGGGGGGTGTCGCAGAGCGATCCCCCTTCACTGTGGTGAGCGTCTGTGACGGCGAGGGGGGGCCCCACTTGGGCGACCACCCCTGAGGATTGCTGGTCGGGGACGCGGAGGGGAGCGAGATGAATGGATCGTCGATGGCTGATGTCGGCCGCGTCATGGGGACCACGGTGATCTTGTGCATTTCCTCCGAGACGCTGGGCGAGGGCAGGCTGGTCACCTGAGTGTTGTCCTCATGTTCATCCTCGCTGTAAACGGTCGAGAGGGAGGACGAGATGCTGCTGCTCGGTGACTCGTCCATCAAAGCCGAGGAGGGTGACGGCAGCTGTTGCTGTTGCTGCTGCTTCTCTTGGTCCTTCTCGCGCGATTTACTCCTGCTGGGACTGCTTAGGCTACTCGGAAGGTCAGACGGCGTCGCAAAGGCGTCGTTGCCGAGCAGACTGTCCGGCTCCGGAGTGAAGGAGGTTGCCGATAGCTGGCGTGTGTGGCCCGAGTTGGCACCGGACTGGGGCTGACCTGGTGGACTAGTCTTGGTAGGGCTTGGGGTCCATGTGCCCAGCCGCAGCTGCGGCTGGCTGAGAGGGAGGTCATCGTCGGCCGTGTCGCTTCGGCCCAGCAGGTTCTCCCGACTTCTTCCGGCTCTCCTGGTGGGAGACGGAGAGCCTACACCACTGAGGCGGTTCCGCCGAGCGACACCAGTGATAGTGCCCTCTTGGAGCCGGCGCTCGGTAGATAGGAGGATCTGTGACAATGCCGAGTCTGTCGACGATTGTCTGTTCCGAGTCGCCGAGGGCCTCCTTGAGCCACAGCTTCCACCTAGGGGACTTCTCGAGCTTTGCCCTCCTCTGCCGCTGCCAATCTCTTCATAGATGAGCGGATGGGGCGATGAAATCTGTGGCGCTGGTTTCTTGGGGATTACGAGGACGGGCCGTAGGGGCTCCGGGAGTTTCCTGATGGGGATCGTTTCCACGATGCTGTCTTGACTTCCGATAACCAGGTTCTCTGCCTCTCGCTCATGATGGTGGTGCAGAGGCAGACTTGGGAGGTTAAGCTTGGACAACGTTGGGGTAATAGCCTTGAGTGGCCAAGACTCGCGGATCGACTTCCTGCCGCCGTTGCGGCGCTTCTTCACCTTGGGGCCGTGGATGGCGTCCTCGCCAATCCAGTTTGAATTACGCCTCCGGCAGCTGTGGCCACGGGCACGGCGTCCCTGTGGAGCGCCCCTAAAGTCGTTGCTGCTGCCGTCGCCGCCGAAGAAGTTGAAGGAACTCCGGCGCGAGAAAATGGGCGGCAGGATCGGCAGGGAGATGCGGCGGATCGGCGATGTCTCCCTTGGTCGGCTGGTGGAGGAGCTGCGTTTCCGCAACTTGTTGGGCGCCCTGGCCCCCATTGTCGACGTGTCGCCATTGTCATTGCCACTGCCGTGCACGTCGGTGTCGACGTACTCTCCTTGCAGAGCAGCAGCATTTCGCCTCGCCGCCCTCCGACGGGATACCTTAACGCAGACGAACGCGACGAGGACGAAGACGACGAAGCTTGACCCGATGACTATAGCGATGATTACCCCAAGTGTGAAGGGGTTGGAATTGGGATGGCCCGTTGCGGTGCTGCTGATTTTGCTCTCCGTCTCCGTCCCCGCCGAAAGTGCCATCTTGACTAGAACAGCCATGGCTCCTGTCTCCTGAGATCTAGAGAAGTGGACACGGGCGACTTGACAATGCTCAATCACATCGCCATCTCTCGGTCACGGTTCCCTTTTTTGGGCGCATGAGATAGAGATGGAGAGAGAGGGAGAGGGAGCCTGCGTTTCTCGATTCGTCAGGGGAGGCTTGAAACTGGTTGTCAGAGATTATCTTCGCCTCGAGGTCCGGTCGGCCGGGAAGGGGGCAAGGGCGGAAGAGGGGAATGGGAAGGGAGGTTTGCGGACACGAGTCACATCCTCGTGAGAGCTCAATATGAGCTGGCAGACAAGTGAGTTTCATTGGTGAATTTCAAGAGAATCATAAGACCATCCAGCCTCGCCTGGCCCAGCGCTTTGCGTACTGCTGGAATGGGTCGTTGTGGGCGACGCCATTCTAACCATTCCTGAGCTGAGACAACCTTGCCTGGAATCTGACCTCTGTCCAGCCCTCGACATGGCTGGAGCAACCATTGACCGTCAATCGAAAGTGGAAACACGGCTGCCGCCATTCCATCAGTGGGTTTCGTGCCGTTTTTCGTCATGATAAAGCTCGCGCAGTCCGTTTTCTCGTCTGGATCGCAATCGCTGGCCACTGACTGACTGTGGACTTTTGAGCATCCTGTTGTTTTCCATTTTCTTCATCTTGTTTTCCATCTTTACTCTCCCACTTTCTCTCTCGATGCCAGGGTAACCGGGCTGGGCTTCAGGTCTGGGGATGGCTTAGTCAAAGAGTCTCGATTCTGAAGATGAAGTAGATGCCTGAAGTACCTAAGGTACCTACTAAGTAGGTAGGTTTGTAGGTAGGTATGTAGCAAGCGAAAATGCTTGATTGAGGTATCAAAATCAAGGAGAGGAAAAGAGACTTGGAGAAAGGACGCCGCCCATGGCTCAAACGCGAGTCAACCAACATAAAAAAAAGACACCACGAACACCAATAACTCTCTCATCACCTTAACCGATGCAAAAATGATCCTCATCGTGAAAATCTGGTATTTGTGTCTTCGTCGATAGGTCAATCAAATGCCTACGTATGCAAATGTCCTCCATCCTGAGGGCAGCAGCTGTCCCGTCTTCACTCATCTGTCGTTGCTTATGTATGGGGAAACCCTCTGGCTAAAGAGGACAAGAAAAAAAAAAGTCGACGAAAGACGAGAACCTTCAACCAAATGCTAAAAAGAAAGCGATTCGTAAAAGCAAAGAAACCCGAATAGCAACACACTTGTGTGCCCCAAAAATTTCCATCGATAGAATGTCAAAGATATCACCCAACGAAGGTCACATGCACGCACGCGCGTCTACCCCCGAGCCCAAAATAACATGAGAGCCTGTCACCATGTCCGCTGGGGGTGTCTCCTAGTATCCTCTCCCAGTATTCGTCTGCCGCTAGTAATGGTGGTGTGCATGCTCTCGGAGATGGCGCAGGTGTCGTCGCGCTCGGGCATTGGCCACTATGGTGCTCGTGGCAGAGACGGTCACCGTGGAAGTTGTCTCGTCGTACTCCGTGACGTAGACGACGTCCTCAGCCCAGACGATCTTGGACACAACGTTGCCGACTGTGATGTATTGCGTGCTCACGGCGCTGAACGTCCCATCGACCTCCTCCGAGGTTGGCGCGGGCGGAGGAGGCGGCGGCGGCTCAGAAGCAGACGTCTCGGTAGGAGCCGCCTGGATGCCGGGACCACGGTTCTCATCCGCTCCAACAGCCGAGGTGGTGTCTCCGGCGCCGTGGAACACCTGTCCCGGATAGTATGTCTCTCCACTGGCAGTTGTTCCAGGCTGGTAGCCCAGAGTCGGCGCCGGCGCAACGCTGGTGGCTGGGGCTGGGGCGGGGTTCGCATTCATGGCAGGGCCAGGGCCCATCTGGATGGCGACATTGCCAGGGAGAGAGCCCAGGCCAGGGCCGGTGGTGTTTTCGGTGGCCGCGGTGGACATGACACCGATACGGTTCATTTCGCACTGTCTCGCCTTGTCCTCGGATTGGATCGTGAAGAGGGGGCAGTCCTGGATCCGGCCGGACTCGTTGGTGCAAGTGTCGGCAGCCTGCTGGAGAAAAGCCTCATCCCACCCAGTCATGAAATCGCCGTGGTAGCCGAAGCCTCGAACGTCTCCGTTGGCGACGACAAACCTGCCGGGGCGGCCCAGGAAGGCATAAGTGTCCCAAATGGTTTCATAGAACAAGCTGATCAGTCTGATCGGATGAGACTTGGGGCAGGTGCCGGTCATGACGAGATCGGGGTAAGCAACGTGGTCACGGTGGTTCGTCGAGTCCAGGTCCTTTCCGTTCCAGCAAGAGGGAAACATTAACTCGAACCGCAGGCCATTAGCACAGTTCGCGTCGAGGTAGTCCTTGTCTGGGATGAAGTGCCTGTACAGCGAGCCCTCGGGTTGTTTGGCGTAGTTGAGGCAGTTAAAGCCGAGCGCTCGCTGTGCAAGATCGGCCTGGTTGGTCTGGCCGAGCGCTGACCACAGCGACTTTTCAGGGTCGGGGGCGCTGACATCGCCAAGAGCATCCGAGTAGTTCCTTCGGGTGCTGTCGCCGGCAATCATGCGGAACCCTTTGGGGAATGCAGTGACCTTGTCCTCTCCGGCGTTCTTGAACAGTAGGTAGTAACTGGTTCGGAGGTCAGTATATAAAGGTTAATATCAGATCGAAGTGGTAGCTACGAAGGAACAGGAATGGGGTGCATATGTTGGTATCGGTAAATGAGATGTGATGGAAAGGTTGTGTGAGATCTGATGGAAAAAACATTCGGTACTGAACATGGAGTTACACTCACGCCAACATGCCGCCCTTCTGCTGCACAACCTCAAACTTGCCGGTCGCCGCATCCTCGAAAAACACCGAAGGATGCCAGTAAGCGGACTTGTCCTGCTCGACGGCGCACGAGGTGCAGTCGGCCTTGACAAGATCATC
The DNA here is from genome assembly GCA_003049395.1 of Pseudohalonectria lignicola. Taxonomy (NCBI): domain Eukaryota; kingdom Fungi; phylum Ascomycota; class Sordariomycetes; order Magnaporthales; family Ophioceraceae; genus Pseudohalonectria; species Pseudohalonectria lignicola. The sequence goes on from PYSP01000402.1 coordinate 22,517, forward strand.
ATAGGTGGCAGACTCGTGGAAACCTGAAGACCCATGAATTGAGTGGACGTGAGCTGAGGGCTCACCGGGCGAGATCAGGGGGTCGATGCGGGCAAGGCCAACACGGCCAGGGCATTCCATGCGCCAGAAGGCGTCGACCGTGAGGGCCAAGCTGCCCGCAAGGTTGAGGGTGGTGAACTTCATGTTGAGAGAGTGATGGCTCCGTTAGAAGCTTTTGGGAGGTGGGAAAAGGAGTGTGGGGAGTTGAGTTCTCCTGGGGGGGCAGGAGGTTATCGGAGGTCGAGCCCAGATGCCGACTGTTTGAAGATCACAAGAATTGAAAGGACGTCTGCACTCCAGAGCAGGCTAGGTTTGGGGTAGCTTCCCTCCTAACGGTGCAGTAGGTGGCTGATGGGTAAAGGGCGCCTCGATCGTGCCTTCCCCAAGAATGATGATGGGTGCGAAAGGTTCCCTCGACCAAGCCAAGCGGAGCCAAGCGGAATCTTCGTACTCCCGCGTGCAAGCGTCCAGAAATATCGAGAAATATCCTTTTCAGGCAATTCCTGGCTCTTACACAACGGATAGTTGTCGAATCTAACTCTCTCTTCCTCTCTGAAAACAGTGTCGCCGGCGATGAGCTTCGAGTATGTTGTACCTCAATCAATGGCTCGTGCCCCAAATGGAACGTATCGTTGTGTACCGTTGTTTCGAAAAGAACAGATGTAATCCTCGATTTCGGGCTGTGACTGCGCAAGAAACGAATGCGATCAACACAACAAGTAAAAAGAATGATAAATTTGTGCCTGAAGTGTTTCGGTAAAGGAGTGTAGAGCAAGCGAAGGGAATGGACGTTGAGGACAACCACCTCCAACAACGGAAACCAAGAGAGTGTGTTGTGAGAGTGAAGATGGAAGAGAAGACGAAGAGGGGTTGGGTAGAGAAGAGGCGAAAGAAGGCGAGACAAGTGACTGCCTACCAAGCCTAGTGTGGGGAGGGGGAAACAAGGGCTGAAGATATTCATTTTTTGTTGTACATACAAGGGCAATCGTACCGCAACTGCGGATCGCTACACAGACTGCCGCTAACCCGCACACCCACCAGTCCACCTTAATTCTTTGCCCATTGGAACTCACAATCCCGCCATTGTGCGTACCGCGACATGAACCACCGCACTCTCACCTTCACCCGGATGGATGAAGGCGACAGGCGCCATCTCCAGTCTGACCATCCATATTGCTCTGTAGGCTTTTTGCACGAAGGAAGCCCACTCTCGCGGGTGACAAAATAGACGGGGTAAAATCGCCAACGACACGTCCACAGAATAGATTAAGGGCAGACTTAAAGCTTGGCCCGAGGGACGGACGGGGGTTCTTGTTGAAGACACAGGATGCTGCTGGTCAAGACTCTGGCCCCGTGCAAGGGTCATGATGATTTCAAGTTTCCAGCACAGACAACCAGACAGGGATCCGCTGGCTGTGCAGAAGGGAAAGGGAATGCAGGATGCTCGCTTCGTGGGGCTGCACCATTTCCTGCAGGTACGGATCCCAGTCAGGTACGTACTGAATTGGTACGTATCACAGACGGAAGTGCCTGCGCTAGTGTACCAGGAGGGGTGTGGGTTTCTCTGTGGGACAAGTATCTTTCGCCCGACACCGCAGTACTCCGGTACGGATTGGTTCTGAAGAACGCCAACAGGAGAGAGCCGCCACAAGTTTGTCACGGGTTATCTAGCGGCATATGAACACCGACTGCTCAGTCTGTGGCCCAATGTAGATCTACGCAATATTGTCACATCTTTAACTTTATACAAGGGTCTACGCAAGAGCAAAACGGGTACGTTTTTGTGATCTACATCAGGGGCAGCCATCCCACGTGATACGCACGGAGCACAAGAGCGAAATTCCAAACCTCTCCACTCGTTCCAAACCACATTCCATCAATCCATATTTTATTGGCCATTTTTGTTCTGTGCTTATTGCCTATAAATGCCAGTTCATACCTGACGGGAGTGTTATGGAAAACTCGATCTTGCCAGTTCAGCCAGCGAGCTGGAATCATCTGAACTCCAGTCCGCACTCTGCACATCGTAATAAGCAACAAGTCTTGGGACTCCTCGCTCGCGTTGCTGTACCCTGATCCGCGAACAACCCCTGGACCTGTCAAACAGTCCCCTGGTTGCCCCTCAGCACAACGTTCGTATCGCTGGCAGCACCTCTACTATGTACTAGTACGGAGTAGTCGTTTCTCATGGCACAAGATGCCAATATCGATGTGTGGCGGTAGCATTTGATGAGTTGGCACCTCTTGCGAGCGTGTATGTATTTACTGTTACTATCGACCTCGGTGTGATCCTCCCTCCGAAAGGTTGGCGGTGGCCGCCGAATTTTGACGCACCAACTTGCCCACCTATCGGGTTCCCAAAAAAAGATTGGTTGGCATGGTTGACAAGCCGCAGCCAAGCAGGTGACACCAATTAACGCCAGGGGTTCGGGGTGAAGCTGATTGACAGGGGCCACGTCGCTTTCGAAACTGTTTCAGAACAAACAGACAACCAATCGTCGACCGAAATCGCCCACCCATGCTTCTCACGCCCGCTTATTACAGAGGCCTGTCCGCTCTCAAGGATATCCCCAGGTACCGCCACCACAATCTTCGATTTGCTTAATTCGTGGGTACAACTGGAGCTGTGCCTTGTCACTCCGAACTGGTAAATTGTCGCATGAGAGATCCTTCAGACCTTTTCTCTCCGGGGCAGTACCTAATACGTAGTGTCCACAAAGTATTGAGTGCTGACAAGTGCCCACAGCTGCTCGACTCTTGCACCTCAGGACCTATTTCGGTCACAACATGATGCTATTCTGAGGCCCGGATTGATGGTCACACTATTTACAGATTTCGCAATGCCTTGACTACCTATGTTTACTAGAGATCGGCCAGAGTGTGCATATAATTATTTGACACCAAATCTGTGACCTCTTACACCCACACACGGTCGACCGGACAAGAGGTTAATCCATTCTTGAAAGTGCCGTCATCCGTGGCACCGCCCTTGGAATACGGCCTAGAGATATGGCTATCCGGCTGAATTTTTCCGTGTCAATACGCGGCGACGACGGCTTGAAGGTAGCGGAGATAAGCGATGAGACAACTGTGCACAGCCTCGGCTGAAGAAGTCAATATCTCAATTACCCTTAGTGACTAGAAATGCTACGTAGTACTCCGTACACAGACCTGGTCGAAGGTCGCCATTACCAAGCTGCATATCGTCCTCGACGAATCGATTAGAATTTCTCTCTCACTTCGTGAGGGGACAAACAGCGGTAACAGCGGGAAAACGAAGGCCTTCTCATTCACCAGTGTCTCTGCGAGAGGCCCGAATGCCCAAATCTTCCTTCCCGAAGCCAAAGCGTCGACGTGCTCAACGCCTTTTGCCCTGGCAGGGTGATTTTGTAGTGAGTATACTCTGTACTCCGTACTAGTGGCTCTGTAACTGTCTAGAAGGACCCCAAACCATGGTCGCCCTGTACCTGCTTGTATGATCGCCAAGCCCCGCCTGTCAATCGTGATGAGACGTCCTTGCGGTATAGTCAGGCTGGTCATTGCCGTCCCGAATTGGACAGTCTTCCGCTTAACTTTTAATGCTATCTTCTCCACGACCAGGATTTTCCAGTGGTTGTGCGGCGCCAGAGAGAAATAAACGGGCATTTGGAAAGGGATGTTCTTGAGTTCCCGCAGTCCATTCAACCCCATAAAGTCGTATTCCCCTAAGAAGAAGCTGAAACGGCTTCCACAGTATTAAAATGTAGTGCCTATTGGCTACCAGATGAGAGGCTCTCATGTGAATCATCCACAGAGTGGAGGGGGTGACTCAGTGCCTAGTACATGAATACGGATCAGGTTAATCCGTATTTTTGTAAGGTGAAGGGAAACATTAGACGGCGGGTGGCACCCTTAGCCTACATCGATTACTAAGACAGGTGAGGCAAGAGTCCACGTGATTCAGGAGCTGGGGATGGTGCGAGCCACGATGCTCCCGCGCCACAGTTTGCCGTGCTTGCAAGCCACATGTGCATCAGATCCCAGCAGATGCTCAGTAGGCAGCTGTAAGTGTGCAGTCACGCTCCGCGTACAGGAAAGAACTGCTTGATCTCCTGCAACGAGGAGCCAGCAAATTCACGATCTCTTTTACTGCAATGATGTTACGAGACCAACGAATATAAGTCGAATAGTGCAAGAAGCTGATATAGTGAGAAATATGGACGGCTTCCTAGGCCAGAATTGGTCGGCACCGGCCTCCAACCCCAACAACAATACATCCAAGCCGCCGCCGATGGGCGCCGCGAGCGCCTTCTCCTACCAAGCATTCCGAACGACGCCGTCACCTCTCGGGTCCGGCCGCAACACGCCTCTATCTGCGCAAGGCTCGGGAAATGTCGGATACACATCCCCAGCCGCGAAACCAGCGCAAGACGCCTTTAGCAATCTGGGGAACTTCGGCTCTGCCAAAGGCACAGCGAACCTGAGCCTGCGGGAACGGCAGGAACAACTCGATGCCGAGAAGCGCAGGAAAGAGGAAGAGAAGAGGAACCAAACCCAAGCTAGCTTTGGCGGCATACAACTTTTAGGCCCGTTTGGCCAGCAGCCATCAGGGGGGATGCGAACTCCCTCGCCCGCAATACCCCCGGCCACTCAGAATTCCCTCGGACGCCAAAACGGCAGGGTGGACTCGGATGATGATCTCTTTGCTGCTTTCAACGCCGCTACTAAAGTCGACAATGCTAGCCACTTTCCCCCACCATCTCTGTCAACCAATCCGGCCCAACCGGCCCACCCAGCCCAACCGACGTTGATATCAGCGGTTTCGACTCCTCCGGCTGCTGATGGGCTGAATCTGAGCAACCCGGGCGCCTGGGATAAACCAACCGGCGGGTTTGGCGATGACGGCGACGATTTCTTCGGGCTCAGCGGGCCAAAGGCACAGGTGTCTGTGGCTACGGCTGCTACCACAGAGGGCAGCTTTGACGATGATCTTCTCGACCTTGGAGGTGGATTCGGCGAACCGGGGAGGAAGGTTCGGCAGGAGCCACAGCCCGAACCCCGGAGACAAGCGAAGGCACCAACGCCTGAACCAGGGAAGCCAATTGAAGGTTCAGATTCGGAGTCAGAAGAAGAGCCGCAGCCGCGTCGGACAGGGAATGATCCGTTTGACAAGGCTGTAGCGCAGCTGATCGACTATGGATTCTCGCCTGAGGATGCCAGGAGGGGGCTTACGGAAAGCGGGGCGGGGCTCAACGTTCAGGCCGCTGTGAACTGGCTCCTTGATGATGCCCACAGGAAAGCAAAGGAGCAAGCGAGTGGGAACAAATCTCAAGCAGGCCGACCCAGGAGGGAACACGGGGAGTCATTCGGAAGCCTCGCGAGAAGCGCCAGTCCCGCCTGGGCGAGGGAGGATGAAGTACCAAGGAGGAGAGATAACAGGTCACCGGCGGCATACGGGGAAGGAGAGTTCACGAAAACCGCGGCAACCCTCGGAAATACATTCCTCAAGTCGGCCAATTCTCTGTGGAAGACAAGCCAGAAAAAGGTACAGAAAGCGGTTGCCGACTTCCAGCAGGACGGCGGCGACCCGAACCAGCCCAAGTGGATGCGCTCGGCCCAGCAGGAGCGGGTTCATGGCGACCTTGGCAAACAGAAGGAGCCCCAGCACGATGATATGACCAACGAAGCAATGATGCTGGAGTCCGGAGGGCGGTCGGGCCGCCGCAATGCGCCGGAACCAAGGGAGAAGTCGGGGAGCGCCATTTCTTCACGGGATCAGTCTCCTGCAATGCGTCCAGCGGCTGCCAGCTGGAACCAGTCGGTTCCTAAATGGCAGCAACCCGGTCAGCAGCCCTCCCCGGAGCCCCGTGCGCGGGTTAGCAAGCAGGCGATCGAGGAGCAGAGCTCCCAGGCCTACGTCTCCCCCGCGAGGAGGAAGAAGACCACCCCGCAGCCCCAGCCACAGAAAGTGGACCTTCTTTTCACCGACACTTCAGAGCAGCTACAGGCCCGGCTGCCCCAGCGGCCGTCTCCACAACCCTCGCCGGCCCCGGTTGCCAAAGCCGTCAGCAAGGCCCCACCCCCCCGGCCCGCCC
>PYSP01000403.1:0-28272 GCA_003049395.1 Pseudohalonectria lignicola
TCCTACCACAGGCAGAAAAGCAAATGGTTGTTGCCATTGCTCAATGTGGTCTCACTTGCGAGGTCCCAATGTCCCAAGGTCACTAGGGTTGGGTGGGACAGAAGGTAGGTAGTAGGTATGCTTGGAAAGTCATATTACTCAGGTAACTACACATATATGAATGAACGCATGCCAGCATACGACGTGATGATGACCCATCGACTTGACCAGTAAATGGCCATTACCGTCACGTCATCCTTCTCCTACTGTACAATCGATACTATTACAAAGGCTGACCATGGCCGTACACCCAGGCCGCAGTAGACCCGTCCCGCTGCTGCACCGCCCGGAGACCAGTCATGCCCTGGTTGCTGAAGTCCAGATCGGACCAGCCATCATTGTTCACCGCACCGGTATGGCAGAGGTGAAGGGCATTTTCACTTTGCATGCTGACGAACTCCGGATCGGCGGGCTGTTGGTAGAGAGCGGAGGGGAGGACAGCATCATGTTCGCCGCTAGATACGCCTTGATATGGTTCCGCGTAAGCAGGGAAGGAGTTCGGGAAGCCTTCGCCGCCCTCAAAGGGAGTCGCCGCAGCGAGGGGGAGGGGCATCCCAGTCGTGCCGGTCGTGCTGGTGGCCGCGAGTACAGGAGAGTACCCTGGCGTCAGGTGTTGGATTGAAATCTGACCCTGATCTTGTTGCCCCCGGAGGTGCATGTCCTCAAATTGTAGGTGCTGGTTTTGCTGCTGCTGTTGTTGCAGGTGATGGTGGCGGTGGTGGTGCTGGTGCTGCTGCTGCTGCTGGTGTTGTTGTTGTTGTTGTTGTTGCCTCTGCTGCTGCTGCTGCTGCTGCTGCTGCAGTTGATACCTCTTGGAGGCATAGCCTGGTGATAACCCATCGTCCGAAGTCAGTGCAGGGGTTGATGGCGCATCAACGCTCTCATCGTCCATATACCCAGAGTCGCGCTGCGCCAGGGCGAGCCGCTGCCTGAGGGACGACTGCTTGGGTCGCAGCTGGCCACCACTTGCGCCCACAAGCGGAGTCTTGGGTTGGCGGTTTCGGTAATCCTTGCGCCGGCCTTCCTCATTGCACTGCTCGACCAGATCGATGAAGTGATTGTTCAAGATGCTCTCGAGGGTTTCGAGACCGCGCGGGCCAAGGCCGATACCCGACAGGGTCTTCTTGAGCAGTGGGAGCGTGCGCCAGTACTTGTTGTCCAGCTCGTGGTGCTCCATGACAGCGCAGTACTCTGGATAGGTGGCATGGAACTGTCAGTGATTGGCGTTCTGGGCCAGGGGTTTGTAACGGGATGAGTGCCTTACCGTATGGCTGCACAGTGGACCCCGGGAAAAGGAGGTCCCAGATCTTTTGCCACTGCACCTCAATCGAATCCGAGACTCTGCCCTTCTTTGATCGGATCTTATCGGCTGTGGCGTCGTCGATACCATCCTCCGGGTTATGAGCGTCGTCCGTAGCATTCTCGATGACCGGACACAGGACGTTGTCCCTGAAGAGGAGATGCTCACGGAGGTCCTCCTGGGCGTAGAACTGGACTTGACACCGGGGACACCGATGGGGCGAGTGTGCCGGCCTTTTATGGCAGTCTTGGATGTGACGTCTCAGCTCGGCAGTGTCACTGAACACTGTAAGGGCGCATAGACGGTGATCGCGCACGTTGAACCGCAGCGGATTCTTCTTTCTGTACGGGCAGCTCATCCGGACGGCTGACTCGAGCTTTGGCCGCTTTGAAGGGCCCGAATCTCTCTGCTTGCTGGGATTGTTCCCATCCTCGAAGCCATCATCCCCGTCTTGGTCATTGTTGCCCTCGTCGTCGCCTCGCGACTTCCGCTTTCCCTTCTCGCCTCTCCCCGAGCCCATGGAGCTCCTCTGGCTCGACCGAGTCCCATTGGAGGCGCTTGAGCCTGTCCTGCTGGGTTGGTTTGACGCTGAGTCGGCATCATAAGGAAGACCATAAGGTGGGTCGCCCGAACTCCCCAAGCCCTCCCGGTCTTCTGGGTCCTCTGTTTCATCTGCTTCATCTGACTCCGGGCTAGTGTCTGATTCCTTCTGCCCGACGGCCCAGCTCAAGTCGCTGATGAAGTTGTGGACCACCGACCGACACACAGATGTGTCAGCGACGTCGGCAGACCCGAGACCAAACGCAACGTCAAGCGTGTAGTTCAGGATTCGGCCGGCAGCATCCTCGGCCGGGACCGTCGTCCCTGATGCAGTTTCATCCCAGTCTGACCGATCATGATCGTCCAAACCGGACTGAAGGGTTGCCAGCCTGCTCAACGAATTCTCCTTCCGTCCATCGAGTGAGGGCAAGGTTGAAGAAGACGTGGATGGACGGGAATTTTCAATGGGGGCCTGCGGGCCATCCAGGTTGATGATCATCCCCACGGGGCAAGGCCTGTCCGCAGTGTGAAGATGAAGATCTATGCCGGCCGTGGAGCTGCCGCGAGTGTGTCTTCCGTTGAGATCAGAGCCAAGGCCTGAGTCCCAGGACTGGCGGTGCCTTTTGCGCTTCGGTCGAAGCGGTATGGCCTTTATGGCGGCATGGATCTGATCGTGCATGTCGACATCAGGTGAACGAGCATTGTGACCGTGAGGCTGAGCGCATGACGCGTGAGCTATGCCAAACGAGTAGGCGTCGTCCAACGATGCGGGCGTGATGGGGCTGTCGAGGGACGACCTCGAACCCCACGAATCCTGCTGGTGCGGACTTGTGACCCAGCCAGGGGTGATGCCAGCCTGCTCATGCAGGGACGCGTGTGAAGAGTTGGTGTAGGTTGGGCTCAGGGTCGATGCAATGGTCGGGCTCGGACTGGTTGAAGTTGTGGCCAGTGAAAGGGCTAAGGATGACTTGGACGAGATGCTGCTAGCATCAGACGGTAGAGGCCGGTGCCGGCGCTCCCGCTGGGCAAAGCCGTTGCTCTTGAGCGCAAGCGCAAGAGACCTCCCGTGGCCCCGCGAGATGATTATTGGCGCGGCCTTGTTATACGGGTCCGTCGTTGGTGTAGCTGCTGCTGTTGCCGTTGCCGTTGTTGTGGTCTTCACGGTCTTTATGGTCTTGATGGTCTCCGTGGCCTCTGTGGCCTCTGTGGCTTCTGACACCTCCACTCCCACTCCTACAGGCACCCCTCCCTTTAGTCCCTCAAGTTTCCGCTCCAGAACATCGTGCTGCATTGACATTCTGCGCTTGTTGATGCAAAGCTTGAAATTTGAAGCAGTAGCGCCACGTCAGTGTCACAAGCCTGTGGCTTCCCGGGCACGGGTGATGGATGACGGGTGACGGGCGACGGGTGACGAGTCGTAATTGCAGTGTCGAGAGGGAGTCACCGCTACCTAACCGGTTGGTCCGCGTGATAAAAGCTGCAAGCTGCCGAATCCTCAAGCTATTGGCAGTTTGGCAACTGTTGTCATGTCTTTGCGTCTTTGCCTAAGAAAACTGGGGAACCAGTCGTGGACGGAACCAACGGAGCTTGTCGCTTGACTCTAACAGACCAACGGACACAGTCCGAAAAGTACGAGGATATACCTGGAACTGAGCAAATGGGGAAAAGAAAATAGAAAGAGAGTAATAATTATGCTGTCATGCGAATAGCGTTTGATGGGTGTAGGAAAAGAATTAGCCCGTATGCTCAAGGGGAAGTATGTCCACCAAAGGAGACTTTGACCCCATGGGAAGTCGAGGGCTCGAGGTCGTGATGGATGTCTGATGGTGAGGGAGAGGGCGCAACTCCTGTATGTGCTCTCATTGAACCCATCAGAAGCAGGCGGCTAGGCCTCCCGTAGGCAGCTGCAGCCGCAATCCTCCATGTCTGGGCAATGAGTGGACACTGGAATAGGGAGGTAGGTAGACAGCATGGCGAACCATCAGGCTGCCTCACCTGAAATCAATCAATTTCAGCCCGTACTAGCGCCCGGTTCCCGATGTGACAGCTTGGGTTACCTGCATATTCTCGTTGATGGGAATTTCCAGGAAGCCCTAGAGTAGGCGCGTCTTATTGGTGGTGAGGCCCAAAGTGGGTCCAAAGAGAGGCATGTCTGTACGGCACAGCCCCCTCCCTCTGGGCCTTCCTGCATTCCAGCACTAAACTAGCTGTTCTCTGGAGCGATAGGAGTTCATGAGATTTCCCATGAATGTCTGACATCCGCCTAGGTACGTCATCGTTATCGAACATGGGCAACTGTAATTACCCTGGACCTGGCTCATGCATGGTTGACTTGGAGGCATTTGCTTCTGAGTTCCGATCAAGCTGGAGAAACCCACGTAGCAAAAATAAAAATAAATAAGAGGGAAGAAGAAGAAGAAGGACTAGTCTAGTGGAAGCTATCTCCATTCTCGTGGTGGTTTCAGGTGAGGAGGAACTCGTCAAAATATTCTCTCAATGGTGGGGATTTCCCGGTCTGTGCCCCCTGAAACGAGCAACCCTAAAATGGAATATCTTTAGCTAACGCTCTCGTGAACATTTCCATGTTCTGCTCGGCAATTCAACGCACCCTTGTTATACACCCTCGAACATCTAGATACATCGGATGGAAATAAGAATAAGATAATGTCGTTAGAAGAGTAGCCTATGCCCTATGGTAGGAGAGTCCCTCAAGTAAAAGCGATGAGCAAGGTTTAGAAGATCGCGATTTAGTGATAAATATCGCGAGAGGGGATGAGTTCTAACGGCAGCGTTCCGCATCTTCAAGACAATAATATCGAGGAAACACTTAAGATATAGAAATTGCAGTGCCTCACAACTCAGAAAAGCCCTTTCTCATACCATACTGTGGCCCGTGGGACTATCGAGCAGTCAATTCAAGGCCGACAGCGGAAGCCACAATATTAGGGTCTTATATACCTATACATACTACCTCAGTGTTTATACCATGGCTTCAGATTCCATCCAGACTGTGGAACAAGGTTCCATATGGTCCAAGACATCGGAGCCTAAGCAAAGGTACGTCCGTGGGTGACAAGCACCTATCACATCTATTAGCATTCCGGAGATGGACAGGGAACTCTAACAAGCCAGATACTCCCGGCAGCTCTCGGAAGAAGACAGCCCAGGCAACCATGCTGGGCACATATATATACGACACAACATCATTCTCCGATCGACTGGTCCAAACCCAGTACCAAGATAGCCAGAAGAAGCACAGGAGTGGCAACAAGGGCGCCAAGGGTGTGAATTCAAGGGCCAGGATCACGGCAGAAACCAGCATCAACGAGTATGGTTACCCAACAGAACTGAGGTAATATTGATTGTCATGAGGAGTGAGATTCTGTGGGGGGAGGGTCGGAAGAGCGTGGAGACATGACTGTATAATATCACAACCACTGAGGCGGTGCGGGCGTCGATTGTGTTACTACCATGTATCAACATGGGATATGTCTTTCATGGGATACGGTGTCACTGCCGCTGTAGGGGCACTATATGAAGTGATAAAGCTACAGGGTGGTGGAAACGATTCTAGGTGTGGTAACTTCTCTGTCTTTTCAGCATGGTTTCTTGGTCTCGAGCACAGGCGATCTAATTAGGTCGACTGCAGTCTCGCTCAAGCTCACCCATATCGAAGTGGATAATATAGATGGGGTTCCCCAGCAGAATGAGGGGTTCTGTGGTTGAATAAGAGGAGTATGTTCTTCGAAATTACTCGGCTTCAAAGTTAAAAGTCTAGCCTGAGAAAATCATTCCACACCTTCAGTCACATCTTGCCCTCCACAAACCCTAACAAACGGAACCTGAGTGGCACAACACAGAGTCTCAAGCTGGGTGACCCATTATGCGTCTACCTAGGTAGGTATGAAGTGCCCTAGCGCACACGAGTTATATTTTGTTCGTTGCAATATGTATTTGTTTGCGACCATTCCGGGGCCTGCTAGCCTCTGAGGTCCCGTCGACGGCAATCCAGCATATCACCTAGTTGGGCAGTCATGCTGTAATCACATTCTTAACACGTAAGAGTCTGAGGTGAGGTCATCCTTATGAAAAAAGGGACGAATCGTGGAACCAAATTGCGTTGGGCTCTTCCTTATTTTTCCCAGGCTTCTTCAGGAACAGTCACGCTACGCCCGGGATAGTACGCAGGGCGGGCATCTCGGCACAGTGCGACTTTCATGGGGTGACCTCCATCCCGCACGGGTGGACCGCGTCTTGACCAGAGTTCACCAGCATCGGATCCTACGGAAAAACGGACTCGTCCGTTTGAATTGACGACGTGGGAGGTTGCGTGCAAATGAAACCCGGGACTCGACTTGTGATACCATTTGGTCAAATCTATCCAGTTTCCATTGTCTTTCATCAGCCATGCACGAATCTGCAGCCGTCGATCCACCGGCTCAGGCCTCAGGCCGGGACATGCCTCGCGTGGCCGTCGCGGCGAACTCACGGTCCGCGAAAGGGACCCTGGACCCAAAGCCTGAAGACTCCACGGGTGCTGCTGCTGCTTCTACCGCCGCCGCCGCCGCCATTGCCGCTTCATCGACGAGCCAAGACAATAGTACACTTGAATCTACGAGCGGTTCTCCCGCCGAACCTCCATCTGACCTCGCTCTTCCCTCCCCCTCCGGCGAGGAGAATGCGAAAACGCCGTCCGCCTCCGAGATCGCGCTGGTGATGGGCCCGCTCTGCCTGTCCGTCACGCTCTCTGCGCTGGACCTCACAATCGTGACGCCGGCCATCCCGGCCATCGTGGCCTCGTTCCAGTCCGTCGCCGGCTACATCTGGGTGGGCAGCGCCTTCATCCTGGCCTACACGGCCATCACGCCCGTCTGGGGCTCCGTGGCCGACATATGGGGCCGCAAGCCCATCATGCTCCTGGCGCTGGCCATCTTCCTCGCGGGCAGCCTGCTGTGCGCCCTGGCCCCGACCATCGAATCCCTGATCGCGGGGCGCGCCTTCCAGGGGCTGGGCGCCTGCGGGATGAGCATGATGGTGAACGTCATCATCTGCGACATGTTCTCCTTGCGCGACCGGGCGATGTATCTGGCCATCACCTCGATTGTTTGGGCTGTCGCCAGTGCGGTTGGGCCGGTGATAGGGGGGCTTTTCACCACGCAGTTGAGGTACGTAATGTGGATGGACCTGTGGATGGACCCTTGAAAATCCACCGGTCAAGGTCCGATCAAACAATGCACAAGCAGCTTGGGAATATATAGCTCAATGCTAACCACAACGGACCTAATAATTTGGCGCCTTTTCATTGCCGTTAGCTGGAGGTGGTGTTTCTGGATTAACTGTGAGATGCGCACAGCCCCTTGCCCCTCCTGCTCCCGCTCCTGCTCCCGCTCCCGCTCCCTCTCCCGTTGCCCCCCAAGCTCTGACCCCCATTCCCTTCCTTTGCTTTGCTTCGCCCACCAATAGCTGACATGATCTATCATCGGACCCGTGCGACAACTCACAGTGCCAATCGGTGCTTTCGTGTTCATCGTGCTCTTCTTCTTCCTTGACGTGCCAACCTCCAACACTCCCGTCCTGGCCGGTCTCAAAGCCATCGACTGGTCTGGAAGCATCCTCATCATCGGCGGCGCTCTGATGGTCATGCTGGGCTTGGACTTCGGAAATGTCACTTTTCCCTGGTCCTCCGTCACTGTTATCTCCCTCATCGGCTTCGGCATTGTGACCATCGGTGTCTTCCTCCTGAACGAGTGGAAACTGGCGGCAAACCCCGTCATCCCGTTGCGTCTCTTCTCGACGGGGTCTACGGTGGCGGCCTTTGGCGTCTCAGCACTTAACTTCTATGTCTTCATCGGACTCACTTACTACCTCCCGCTGTATTCTCAATCCGTGCTGGGCGTCGATGCCCTAACATCAGGCGCATACCTCCTGCCCCTGGTCATATCGTCCTGCCTGGCCTCGGCCTTCTCGGGTATCTTCATCCAGAAGACGGGGAAGTACCTCCCACTCATGCACGTGGGCCAGCTTACGTTGGTGCTGGGGATCGGGCTGTTCCTCAACCTCAAATTCGAGAAGGACCTTACGAGGCTGTTCATCTACCAAATCCTCGCCGGCATCGGCGTCGGCATGAACATCGAAGGGCCGATCCTCGCGGCTCAGGCTGCTGCCACGGCGCTTGACACCGCTGCCGTCCTCGCAACCTTGGGATTTGTCCGCAACATCGCCACGGCCACCTCGGTCGTCCTCGGCGGTGTGATATTCCAGAACGAGATGAACGCGGCAAACTCTCGCCTGGTGGATACGCTTGGCCAGCAGCTGGCGAGTCACTTCAATGGCGCTAATGCCACAGCCAACATCGAGTTCATCAGTACCTTGCCGGCTGGGCAGCAGACCGTCGTCAGGGAGGTCTACTTCGGGGCGTCTCGAACAGTGTGGATTATGGTGAGTTCGGTGCTCCGGATCTATCTTAAGAATCTTGCCCTCCCTCCCCTCACCACGACCTTAAAACATCAACTGACACCTAGAATGTTGGTTGATGCTGCCAGTACGTTGCATTTGCCGGCGCCTCGGTAGTGCTGAACTTCTTCGTTCGAGGCCATCACCTGAGCAAAGAGAACAAGGGAGCTGTTCTCGGCGTCGACAGGCGCATCGGAGAGACTGCAGAGTCCGTCCAACAGAACCAGGCCCTGGCCAATGGGACCGCCATCGAACTAACCACTCCAAATGCGGTCAGTGTAGTTCAGGAAGGGGCGGGAGAGAGGTGACACGCTGGTAGAGATGACGGCAGGAAAGAAACACTTAATTGTGGGAATAACACTTGAGGATACCATCACTAGAACGACTCGATGCCCAACAGGGTAACCTCACCATCCACAAGCCAATATTTTTCCCAGGGGGGAAACACATACAAAGGTCACGCTGCTTGACCACACAGAAGCCAAGACAAGGGGAGAATGCAACTAAACCATTTCACCGTGCCGAGCTGCAGATCCTGACTGGGAACCCCGACTTCCAGCCCATTCCCGTCTTGGGACAGTGCCCCAGCTGGACCTTCTCCCCATGGGCATCAGAATAGGGTAAATGAGCGAACTGGGCCTGACCACCGTGGTTGTGCTCATCCTGCGGTGGCTGCTGTCTCGGCTCTGAGCGCTGGCCGACCTCTTGGGCCACCGCCTTGGCCCCGCCGCATCGCCAATGTGGTCGCTGTCACAGAAGTACGACAGGAGACTGAGCCAGGGCAGCCAGGCGAGCAGGTAACGCCGGCCCCTGCTCATCCGCCTGACGGAGTCGTCGACCTCCTTGGGGCTATGCGGCTGTCCCGTCGGCGGCCGAGCCATGGCAGATGAGAAGGCGAGCAGCACGTCCTAGCCGTGCATGGTCCGGGCGGGTAAGGGGGTGGCCGGGCGGGACAGCGAGGGCTCGACGTCACCGCCCGGCGACCGCCACGACTCGAAGACGAGGTAGCAGATGCGGACGAAGCCAAAGGCGCCGATGAGTAGTGGTAGCAGCTGGGCGGGGAGGTGGAGTTCGTTGTTGTGCGGCCCGCCGAGCACCGAGTTCATGTTGTTGAAGTTGAGGGTGCACTCGACCAGCACCATGGAGAAGACAATCCAGACGGCGCTGAGCACGCGCGTTGCCTTGAAGATGAGCTCCAGCTCCCGCTGGTTGAAACCCGTGGCGAACCGCAGGCGCGACGTCTCGGCCCACTTCTGCTCGCGGGCCAGCCGGACCATCTTGCTCGCCCGCGCCCAGCCGGCGACGCTCGAGGCCAGCAGCATTGTGCCGAAGTAGATGCTGCAGCAGACGCACACCAGGATGTAGAAGATGCGGATCCCGCCATCTGCGCGCACCTTGGCGAACATGAACGTGTACAAGGTCGAGCAGTCGGGTGAGTTGGGAGGGTCGACCTCGAGCTCGCCGACCTCACCCTCGCTGCCCATGGCCACCAGCGTGGTTCCGCTGGTGATGCCGTGCATCCAGAACCAGAGCCCGTACACGCTGACGGCGGTGGTGACGACGAGCCGGGAGTGTGTGCCGAAGCCGCCGAAGAACCTGATGCCCTCCTTGGGTCCGCCCTCGAGGTACCGCCGGGTGCGGTAACCCCAGAGAGTGAGCGTACCGAAGAGGAAGCCACCGCTGAGATGCATCAGGATCAGGCCGTCGATCTGCTCCAGCATGCGGACGCTGGTGCACTTGATCATGGCCACCAGTACGACAAGCAGGAACATCATGTTGGTGTCTGCCGCTCCGGCAATCTCTTCTGACAGTAGCGTGTTGGCGAGATACGCCTGCCACCACGAGAAGTAGATGCCAAGCCGGATGCCCAAGCCATAGTAGTCGGGCGCCCTGGCTGTCTGGCAGAGTGACTCCTGGCGAGCGAGAAGAGTAGCATATGAGCCTAGGGGATTCGACATTGTGATCAAACCCGTTCCCACACAGCTTGATGAGCCAGTCTAGACAAAATAATATATATATATATATATGTAATGATATTAGAGAGTTTGGAGAGGGTAGGTTAGGTACCCAAAAAATATCACAAAAAAAAGAAAATGATACTCCGGAGGAAGGGTGCCATGGAGCTGCCCCCCTGGTGCCACTGACGGGAGACCTTGACATTTATGGTGTCCAAGTCGTCTTCAGCTCTGATCGTCCAGCCTACTCACGGCTGGGACAACAGCCAACCAACGTCGACTACAGGCCACCCAACAACCAAATGCAACATACGAATGAGCTGCAATTTCTATGTGAGTGAATTGTGGGATGGCCAGAAAATAAGCAGTGACGACAGTCGACACGTCCAACCCTGCCCGACCCAACGGCGCTGAGCTATGATTTGCTGACAGCTGGTAGCATTGCAGCAGTGATGTGCGGAAGGATCATGCTAGTCGTGCTAGTTTTGCCCTCTGGAGGGTGAGTTGAACGTCGTGAAAAACATGGGGGCAAAAGCCATGCCTTGCCGATCTGCCACTTCCGCCGTTTGTCAATGGGCCGGTCATTCTTTGGCAAGCCCGTTGGTGCATGGGAACACAATAAAGGGTACCGACGTAATTCCCAATGTGTAACCTTGTGGGTAGGCATCTATCTTCCAAAGTGCGTCATCTGGATGACAGGGAGACCGACGCAAATCAAAAGACACTGTTGGCAAGTTGGCGAGGCTGTGGTATTGTCTGTGCACTGCGCCACTGTCGTCCTTTACCAACCAGACGGTTGCACTGGATGGCGGTGCATGGAAGGGCATTGGAGGCACTGTGCACTCACGAGTGTTGATAGTTTTCGTTTGGGGCTGCAGTGATCTGGGTTCACGAATAACACGCACATATCCCAACTCGGGCACTTATCCGTAACGCAGTACACTCCTACCAACCTAGGACCTACTCCGGCCCTGTAGGTTGAGAGCATCCAGACAGAAGTTGTCTGATGTCATCACGATTGGCAGGACTGCGTGAGCCCATCCAACAGAACTACAACATTTTCTGGGTTCTTTCTGGGTCCAGGAAGGAGAGGGGATCTAGGCCTTGGGGGGGAGGGAGGAAATGGATGTCTCCTGAAGATTCCACCCTCAAGAGGAGGTGCTAGAGTTTATAAATGATCCGGGCACCCGGCCGTCTAAGGTTTATCAACTTAAGTTTTCCGACGCACTGCACATGTGGCGGCGAAAAACACCCTGTGGACGTTTTTGGTAATGACTGAAAAAAACGAGCCTCTTAGCGGTGAATGTGTTGAGGCGCGTTGAAGTGTGTGAATAGAACATGTATCGCTGGTCGGGTTGAAACAGCGTGTGTACCTGGCTGAGGCCCCACAAATAACAAGGCCAAATAGGACTCAATTGCGGGCAGCCGCAAGTTTAGTAATCCATGTTCAACTGCCGCGTTCGGTTCCCCAAACGTGCCTCGGCAACATAACCCGGGGAAAACCCCACAGCACCTATTAGCTATCCTCGGACTTGGGCAACCTCTGAGGCGGCCAGCTCGGGGAAGCGAAGGGGAGGACTGACTCGAGCTTGCTTGATCACGATGTTTTCCCCCGTCTTCATCCCGGCCTCGACACATCGACAATTCAGTTACATTCCTTCTCCGCTGTCGTTCTCCTGAGCATTTGTGCCAAGGTAAACGTCCTCCGATCACCGAAACAATCAACATTACATCCTACTCTTTCCAAGATGGCTGCCGAGCGGCTTGGTTCCATCCTCAAGCATTTGACTCCTGGGGGCAACGCCCTCTCCGCCATGTGAGTACTGACCGAATTGCTGGCTGCGCTTCCCGGGCGCATCGCCAGTCGAAGTCTCTGCCTCGTCTTATCCTGTTCCTCTGTTTGTTGACAACTAGGACTGCCTGTCAGCACCGCCAAACATGACGACGATATCGTGATCACCCTCGCCATTCGAACCCCGCTTGCGAAGGCGAAGAAGGGTGGCTTTAAGGACACGACGCTCGAGTATCTGATCTATGCCCTGCTCGAGCAGGTGAGGGAACGCAGCGGGCTTGATCCTGCCATTGTGGAGGATATTTGCATGGGGAATGTGAGTTTTGTTTGGCCGGAAGCCACTGAGAGAATTCCCTCGACTTCAAACCCCCTCAGCCTGCTTCGCAAGCTCTTTGTCCGGTGTCTTGTTCCCATGCGCTGGTTTAGCTAACCGCCTGCTTCTCGCGCCCATTCCCAAAGGTCTCCGATGGCAAAGCAGCCTACAAGCTCCGCACCGCCGCCCTCGCCGCCGGCTTCCCCAACACGGCCAGTGCCGTCTCCGTCAACCGCTTCTGCTCCTCGGGCCTCAAGGCCACCGCCGACATTGCCCACTCGATCTCGTCGGGCTCGATCCAGGTCGGAATCGCAATGGGGGCCGAGTCCATGACGGCCGGCGGGGATGCGATAGACCAGCCCTTCGACGAGGCCGTGCTGGCCCTGAGCCAGGAGTCGCGGGACGCCGTGCAACCGATGGGGTGGACGAGCGAGAACGTTTCGCGCGACTTCGGCATCTCGCGAGAGGAGATGGACCGGTTCGCCGCCCAAAGCTTCCAGAAGGCTGAGGCCGCGCAGAAGGCCGGCTGGTTCGACGACGAGATCGTCCCCATCAAGACCAAGGTCAAGGGCCTCGATGGCGAGGTCAAGCAGGTCGTGCTCACCCGGGACGAGGGCATCAGGCCCGGCACCACGGCCGAGACTCTGGGCAAGATCAGGGCGGCTTTCCCGCAGTGGGGACCTACCACTACAGGTGGGAATGCAAGCCAGGTCACTGATGGAGGTGCGCACATTCATGTTCACATTAACATTCGCATTCATATTCACAACCTCCTCCCTTCCATCTCTTTAGATTCTTCTATCCTTTTAATCTCCTCACTTCCACCCCCCCTCCAATTTCTGATTCTTTACCTGGCTCCGCCTCGCTAACCGCGTCCCTCATGCCTGATTTTTGCAGCCGCCGCCGTTATCCTCATGAAGCGGTCGACCGCCAACAAGCTGGGCCAGCCCATCGTGGGCAAGTACGTCGGCTCCACGGTGGCCGGGTTGGCCCCGCGCGTGATGGGCATCGGGCCGACGGTGGCGATCCCCAAACTGTTGGCGCAGCACAACCTGACAATTGACGAGGTGGACGTGGTGGAGATCAACGAGGCCTTCGCCAGCATGGGCGTCTACTGCCGCGACAAGCTCGGCCTGGACACGGCCACTAAGATGAACCCCCGCGGCGGCGCCATCGCGCTGGGCCACCCCTTGGGCGCGACGGGCACCCGCCAGATCGTCACGGGGCTGAGTGAGTGCAGGAGGACGGGGAAGAAGGTGTTGTTGACAAGCATGTGCATCGGCACCGGCATGGGCATGGCTGGACTCTTTGTCTCGGAGCAGTAAGGAGGGTTACTTGAGATAACGGCCTCATGTACCACTCGAGGGATGTGTTGCAAAAAATCAAATAATAAAATCTTGTGTATGTAGGGTGGCACGTGTATCTCTCTTCTAGTCAAATATTTGATCGCCGTTTTCTGGTGTGCAGGAAGTAACTTCTAAGCAACCTTCCGCATCCCGCTTGGACAGCGATACGGACTAGACGAGGCGTCACTCTGGGCTACCTCTTTGAAAGGTGCACGGTGATGGCTGATATTTTCTAGGTGCCATACACCCTCGAGGCCAAGCAGCTGCTCCTCGGGCGATAATGGTATCCTGCAGTGGCGACGTCGCAATCAGCAGTTCCCGCTAGCGTCTCAAACAGCCGACTCCAAACCCCCGCCCACGAATCACAAATCATAACCGAGTTGACGGACCGTTCGGTAGGAGCCGAACACACAATACTTGAGCCTGTTAAAGTTATAAAAATTCGCAATGAGGCTTATTCCCGCGCGTGTCAACCATTACGTATGTACGTATCACACAATCGAGATGTCGACCAGATGAACTGGCGCCCGTCAAAAGTCCACCCATCAGAGGAGATTGCGTTTGCGGTTGCTAATCCATGATAAGCATCAGGGAGCGAGCTAAGAACTCGGGCTGTGGCTTTTCTAGCTGCACAGCCCGCTAAAATCGAAATTGCATGGCGGCCCGGCGTACTGTGACCCTGAAAAGGGTGGAACCATTGGTTTTTCCAAGGCTTTAAGGGCAATAGATTCGCAGCCCTAGTCCGAATTCAGGAGTGGCAAACAGGATCTCGTATCGCTCCTGCGACCCTTCCCTTTGGCAATCTTGCAGAGAGGCGCCCAGTGTGCAGCTGATAAAAAAGGGGATGGATTGCGCGGTCCCGGACGGGATGGGATGGGATGGAAACCTGATGAAGCATTGCTAGGCTCCAGACACTACGGAGCATCTGTAGTCCATCGAGATCTTTTCTTTTCTGTTTGGCTTTTGACTTTTATGCTCTTCCTTTCACTTCGCTTTCTCTGTTGGCTTTGTACCGTCGAGATCGCACGGAATCACTCGTTTAATCCGTGAATCGACGCGTGTTTGACCAGGCTCGTTTGCAACCTGTCGCGCTTTGGGGTTGGATTGGAGACGATTGCGCTTGCTCCGTACGGATTTCGGTTTCGGATCGCAAGCTCCCGGGCAGATTTACTCGAGACGGCTATCCCATTCGCTTTCAGCTTCAGCTTCGAGTCTTCTGCCCAATTTTTCCCCCAAGGGGTTTTTTTTTTGGCCGCATTGTTGTTTTCTTGTTTTTATATAATACATTTTTGTGTCGTATCACTGGTTGTAATAATCGAGACGGGTTCACCCCTCCGTCTCCCTCCCGTGCCGTCCTATCGAAACGCCGCAACCAGCCCGCCAGTTGGCAAAAGCCGACCCCCGAATCGCCTCGAACCCCCCGGCGAATCGGAATTCGCAAGCATGAACATCCGGTCGAGCCTTTCCTTTCTTGCGTCCCTTCTTCTCCTCCTCTCCGAACCGTCCCCAATATCGGCGCAAACACGAAACCCGAAGCGTGGGCTGGTGTACGTGCCTCACAAGGACTATCCCCAAGACAATTATATCTGGACTAGGCCGCCGACAACGCTGTCGTGGTACTACAACTATGCCCCGACTCCCTCAATAGCATTCAATAACCTCACACAGGATGTCTTCGAGTTCGTGCCCATGATGTGGGGGCTGCCGGACAATCCTTCGACCAACACGACCTTCTTGACGACGGTGAGGGACCTGATCTCGACAAAGGGGATGAACATCTCGCACGTCTTGGCCTTCAACGAGCCCGACGCACCCTTCAGCTGGGGCGGGTCGAACATCAGCCCCGATTTGGCTGCTCAAGCCTGGGTGCAGAACATCATACCGTTGCAAGAAATTGGGATAAGGGTCGGACTGCCGGCGCAGACGGGCGGCTGGGGTGGCATCCCTTGGCTCCGGCAGTTCCTAGGAAACTGCAGCACCATCATCAGCTCAGGTGGTGAGACTAAGAACTGCACCTTCGACTTTGTGCCCATCCACTGGTATGGAAACTTCGGTGGGCTGGCGTCGCACATCGGGACGTACGCGGCTGCGTGAGTACACCCACACCACACCCCTTCCCTTCCCTTGCCTTACCTCACCTTTGTCCATCTTCCTCCCCGACGTGCCACAAGGAATGTTCAAACAAACCTAGAAGGGACCTGTGACCTTAGGCCCTGGCTGACAAGGAATAAAAAACGACGTATAGCTTCCCTGGCAAGAAGATATGGGTGACGGAGTACAACCTCGATAACCAGCCCCTCAAGGACACCCAGGAGTTCGTCAACATGTCGCTCGACTATATGGACCGCATCCCCGACGTCGAGCGCTACAGCCTGTTCGCCTCCTTCCGATCCAAGGACAGCAACGTTGGCATCAACGCCACCATGCTCTCGAACGGCGGCCAGCTGACCGACATCGGCGCCATGTATCTCGGCAAGTCCCTGACTGGTGTTCTGCCGCAGTCAGGCGGGACTTCAGGCGCGGCGACGACGTGGTCCGGCAGCATCAGCGTATTGCGAGCCCTCGGTGCTGCTGCCCTGGTCGGTTCCCTCACGCTGATGTTGTAGTCTAATCTCTTCGGCTATTGTTTTCCTTTTTTCTTCTTTTTGCTCTTCCTCTTCTTTGCTTGAAAGGCATTTTGGATAACCGCGCCTTCCTGGTTTCACGCTGATTTCTTACATATAAAATTGTTTAGTACCTCAGCAGCCTATAGAGGAATGTTGCGCCAGTGCGAGCCGTCATTCCATGTTATATACCTAACTCCCTACGTACCTATCATATTGTTAATGGTATTCCTAGTCAGCATTACGCATATGTGTTTGTGTATGTACTCTTTATCAATGACTACCTACGTTAGGTACTCGACAGAGCCTACTGGGTTAAGCATTTGGGCGGATCTGCACAGTAGGTGTCACCAAAGCCTGCCTCTTTTTTCATATCATATGCTTGGCGACGTACCTGGACGGCGCCTTGCATGTCCCGTGACTCGGCTGTGCTCACTTCAATTTTGACAGCGGGGTCATAATGAGCCAAAGACACCATCACCATCGCACAGTCCCACTTTGGTGTTTGATTTCCTTTCTTCAATGGAAGCATCCGGCCCCTTGTCCTGGGCACGCGGTAACCCGAAACAAATTCCCCGTGTGCGGCTGAAGCGAAGCGTTCCCGGGCTCGGACGCATTATGTTGTGGAAGCGGAACACATATGATGGGTCATTCCCAGATTCCAATCATCATCTCCAATCACACTACCCACCCGACTTCATACATCACTGGCGGGGGATGTCGTAAGACGGAGCAATCCAACGCCTCCTTCTGTCGTAATTTGCTGCCCAAGTGCCCATACCATCCCAGCGGTTGTGTGCGGTCCTTGGGTCTGGTTTGGTAGTTCTGCAGAGGACATTGTGGTGGCTTGCAGCTGCTGCACACCCCTGTATCACCCTTGGACCATCCATGGAGTCAAAAGAGCCTCCGATTTGTCCATTGCCACAACGGTCCCCCTGAACGAATCGACGATGTCGCCCTGAACCTGCTGTTCAACGGCTCAGCCCTGAAAGCTTGATCCCAACCAAACCTGGGTACGTGTGCCGGCTTCTCTCACATGAGAAACCCCCTTTGCCTGTCTGTTTTCGTTTTTTTTCATTTTCATTTTTTTGCCCTGTCGAGACTGCCGGTTTGGGTCATAACCTGCGAGCGGCAATCGCACAGCCTGCTGGTTCGGTGGTCCAATGTCAGGTTCTTCTCTTCATCTCCTCGCCCAGCTGTTGGGATGATCTTCTTTTTCTCCCCACCCTCCAAGCAGGGTGTGAGCTGTACACAAATTTATCGGAACATATTTCTCAATATATTCTGTCGCTTGGCAATACCTTCGACGGGTCAGGACTGGCTTGGCCATAAGTGATACCATCTAGCAATTTTCCCCCGCCGCTATAATGTCGAGTGCCATATCATACCCTTCGACGTGCCTGAGTGAGAAGCCTCACGTCCAACGCGTCTCAGATGTAGCTCTCCACTACACCGGCTGTCTCCCCGCGTCTAAGAAGCGGGCATTCTTCGAGTCTCTCTCGGCAGAGTCGCAGCAACGGATTATTCGCGAACATGAACGGATCGATTCTCGCAGAGCACGGCTGGAAGGTGCTCGAAAGGACACTGCCGCCGGCGCATGTCTGCAAAACTTCAAGATAGCCATGACCCAGTGGCGTCTTGCCAAGGGGAGACAGCCCCCCTACACTCTCGATGGGGTATCTAGGAAACCATCTGGCATCGCTGATTACTTCATGGTCGACGAAGAGGTGGACTCTGAGATCAAGGCGCCCGTAGTGTACCTCAAGGATGGGAGACCCCACGATGTGCCTGGCATCTCAGGCACTTTCCCCAACCAGAAAATGACAGTCAGAGATCTCCTAGCCGAGGATGAGCACAACCCGCTGATGAGGCCATGTGAAGACGACATGGTCCGCTACTTCCATCTCCCGGCGAACAACATGGTTTGGATCGAGGAGGCGATGGCGAGGTACTACAAGGAGCAGAGACCGGACCCGGATGACTTTTTTATGTCGTCCAAAGGGCGCCGGGTCAAGTCGAGAACAAAGACGAAGACGGAGCTCCTCCTACGGCCGGAGTGCTGGTCGGGCCAGCGCAATTTCGACGACAATGCCGAGGTCCACGCCCGGCATATGCGTCCCTTCTTCGACGTTGTCTCTACCGATACGGACCGCGCAGCGTCCAACGAGCTGCGCCCCAAGAACATGGTCCTGTTCATGCCATATCTCCACTGGGAGACGGATCGGGGCAGAGCAAGGACCGCCGCCGCCATCAAGGAGGCCGGCAAGCAGAAGGCCGTCTTCACAACCGTGTCCGAAATCGTCAATCAGGCTCAGCACCAGGCCCAGCACCAGGCCCAGCACCAGGCCCAGCACCAGGCCCAGCACCCACATCAGCAACCGCAGTACCCCTCGCAGCAGTTTCAGGGGCTCTCGCGCACCCAGACGGAGGTGACTGAGAGGCCAAACCACGCTGCCGTGACCATGGATGTCGGGTCTCGAAGACGTCTGCTCGGTGAGCTGCTCATGCGAGCAGCGGCCCTCCTGGAGGCGATGGAGGTTGAGGTTGAGGAGCGGCTGATCTCCAAATATCTCCACGCGCGACCGCCGCTGCAGCCACGACGCACGCTGGACCAGTCGTACTACGGTGCCCTCAAGAGCACAGGGACAAGGGACCGAGATCAGGTCGTGTACAGGGGTACGACGCCTGAGCAACATGATTGTCTGGGACTCGGCGACTGCCCGCAGTGTAAAGACGACGTCCGCAAGGTCCCTCGCCTCCTGATGGTGGACCAGCTGTGGCTTTGGATACTGGATGAGAGTGAGTTGTGATTCTCCTGACATTCCTCCCGCCTGCGCTTTTTTGTCTACAGTTTCTTTTGTCCAGACTTGTGCCAGATGAGACAGATACCTACCTTGGCTGACACATGATCCGGCGTGCCACCAGAGACTGTCATATCGAGCTTCCCCCGGAGATGGAGTAGGAACAGGCCAGATCCGTCGGCCGTTCACAAAAGCCTGCGGGAGAGGCTAAAGAATCTTCGAAGAGACGAGGTCTCGTCTGCTTACGACCTCGCTCTCATCATTGTAGACGAATGCTCTCGGGTGTTTTTTGACAGAACAAAGACGAACGACAGGCAGCCGAACTTGATGGAGCTTTTCGCCGACGCCATCCGAGGAGTGGTAAGTTTTCCCATGCCTAAGAGGCAGGGATAGGATACGTGCCAGGCCGTTTGGGGGACAAAGAAACCTAAGGACATGACATAAAGAGGCATGTGCTTAGGCTTGGGCTTGGGCTTGGTTTTGATGGATAACTGACACTGACGCCTTGGGCCGTAAACCACAGACCTACAAACAGACGGCCGCCTTTGACCAGTTCCTCATATACACCCATCTCGCTTCCCGGGAGTACAAGCGAGAACGTAACGCCGACTCCTCGACGCAGAACACGCTGCTCAACATCAACTTGGAGGGCAATCTGCTGAAGGAGGTCAAGGACATCATGGACGAGATTCATATAATCTCGCGGATTAAAAGCCAGCAGCAAGTGGTGATGGAGAGCTTTGTCAAGCATATTCGGCTCTCCTTGGCTCCTAAAGTCCAAGTCTGGGCTAACCGAGCTCCGGTTCATGGCTTGGCCGCAGCGTCCTCATGGGGGTCGGTGCTTGCCGCCGCCACTGGCATCCCAGGGTTGGACCAGGATCCTTTTTCAGGGTCCGACAGCACGGCGGAGGGCAAGGAAGAGGACGAATCAAACAGGGTCTCACGGCGGCAGAGGGATGCTTTGAGGGCTAGATGGACGCTCAACCGGGCAGACCACCTGATGCAGGAGGTCCAAGGTCGCATTTCCGAGCTCAATACCTTGATGGAGAATGCCAAGATCACCTCCACCGCGGTACGTCGTTTGGCCCCCCTCTGAGTGGCCGACCTCCCTTTCCGGCCTTATACAATTTATACCCTCCAGATCAACAGCAGGTAGCAAGCATAAGGAGCAATTTCGCTGACTGATGACCCGACCTCGAACCGTCACTGCAGCTCAAGGACCTCCTGACCCTGAAACAGCAGCAAGCCGGAGTGATCGAGGCGCGCGAGGCGGTCAAGCAGGCAGCCTTGACGCTCAAGCAAGGGCAGTCGATTATGATGTTCACCGTCATAACGATTATCTTCGTACGTTTCTTTGCTTCCGTATCCTCCCCACTCTGACAAGGATGAGGCCGTCTGCTAAACAAGAATATGCAGCTTCCCCTGTCCTTCTTCGCCACATTGTTCGGCATGAATGCTGCGGAGCTCAATGAGGGCACCCTCAACCTACACCAAATTTTCATCTTCATGTTCCCTATCTCAGCGGGCATAATTGTCATCTTCTTCCTGATCGCCTTCTCGCGCTCAACGCTGACAAATTCTCTGACGGCGCTCCTCCGCTCCGCCATCTCCCTCGTCCTCAACACCGCCGCCACCTGGATCCTCGTGAACTCGGGCATGTACATGCTCGGGAGGGATGCCGCTGTGGCGGCCAACCGGCTCCGCGACCGCGAGGCCAAGGTGACGGGCTCGATGAAGGCCGAGGTGATGCGCAAGAAGGCAAACCTGGAGAAGATGCGAGCCGCCGGGGCGATGCGTGAGATGGCGAGGGCGGGACAGCCGACGAAGGGGGAACCTGACGGCGACGGAGGGAGGCGAGGCGGAGGGGGGCAGACGACACCGATGGGCCGTGGTGCTTTCAGTCCGTACGTTGTCAGCCCGGTACCCAGGACCCCTGGGACCCCTGGGACGCCGGGTATGTACAACAGCAGCATCACATACACTCCTGGTGGGCTGGGTTGGGCAGACGTAAATGCAGATGAGGCTGGGGCTGGGGCTGCCAGTCGCAGCGGGTTGTCGATTCAGATGCGGGGGATGCATGATATCGAGCTTGGGCACCGAAAGACGAGTTCGCAGTTGGGGCTAGTGGAAAGGAAATGATGAGTGAGCTGGATTCCATCATTCCAATCATGGTGGGGATGGTGGTAACTATCGTCGAAGGATTGCAGGAGCCAGTCTACCTGTCACGGTCTTCAAACAAATGAAGTCAGGCATCAATCATATCGTACCATATGTATTAATTTAGTAATCACTGATTCCATTATTGCGCACATGGGTATAGGTACTGTGATCTCTAACCATCCGCCTAGGCAGCTAACATCTCCCCCTGACCCTACCTGGATCTAGAGGTTTAGATATTGAAGATCTGTGTAAGCAACGGCAGGTAGGCTTGTCGTCCAAAAGCAGACAGCGCAAGGCGGCGCGGGGGCGGGGAAGAGCGGCAGACACGCCCGCCCCAACGACAGGGATATGGAATTAATCAGCGACAAAACGCCACGAAACCTCACCAACCGCTTAAAAGTTTTTTACATTCTCAAATTATACCGCACTCGACCAAAGCAAACCCTCTCCGGACATCCAACGGCCTGAAATGGCTAGCTGGCTCAAGGTCCATCGGACTCCCGGAGATGTGTGGGCTGGAGCTGGGGGCATGCAGCCTGCCACACCAAGCCTCAGCCGCAGAGTAGACACTGCACTGACGCCAACAACCAACTTGCCTACAAGCCAAGGCAGGCAGGGCAGGCAGCCGAGCAAGCAGGGCCCTATTTGATCCTTCTAACCCTCAACCCTTGCATGGGCTACTATTACTTCTTAAAGATGCTCCCCCCTCCTTCTACCATCCTCTCCTGCAAGTCTGTTGACGCAGGAATGATGGGACGATCTATCCTATCCGGCTGACCTTACAAAGCTCATACCTACCTAGGCACCTAACCAACCTGAGTTCACTGAGTTAGCCTCGTCTCTCTTACAAAAAAGAGAAAGAAAGAGAAAGAGAAAAAGAAGAAGAAGAAAAGGGGAGCAATCTTGCGCCAGTGCAGCTCACAAAACTGATTGGGGACTGGAGTCATTTCGATTTCATCACTGGTCGCTGCTTGCGAGTCAAGGATGGCGACGCCCGCTACGCCAATCCTAACCCCTATCTTCACCCCGAGACTGAGGCCGGCAAGGACCGAGTTCTGGGGTGACAACAAGGACCTCGAGACCGCCTGGAAGGATGTGCAAGAGCGCGTCATCCAGCTGGCGCCGGGTGGGAAACTTCAACAGGACCTCGACATAGAGGGCGTGCTTCGCATCCTCGATGAGGCAAAGGAAACAGACAATGCCGCCCTGACTAGGTATTCTGGGATCCGGAGTCGGTTCGGGAAGGTGCTTCAGTGCGTCAGATCGGTTAGCGGGCTCCTCACCACTGCCTCTCCTTTCAGCCCGGTCAACGCCTCTGCCAGCATTAGTCCGGCGACTTGCTGCTTTAACGCTATTACCTTCGTCATCCTGGCATGGCGAAAATACGAGAGCATCTTCGAGAACATAGCGAGGCTGTTCGACCGGTGCGCGGACCTCATGGCCCGCCTCGAGTACTACAAGGACAAGATGGATGCCAGGCTGGGCCGCGTCGCCTGCCAGCACCTGCAGCTCTTCGTCGCCATCTGCGAGCGCACCATCAAGCTCCGCCGTCTCCACGTCCGCGCGCTCACATTCGTCAAGATCAACTTCCTCGACGACAGGGAGATCGCCAACTTCGTCATCATGATGGACCAGCTCATCGACAGGGAGAGGAACCTCGTGATCGCGCAGACGTTCCGACTCACGGCGGACATGTCCACCAAGGTCGACACCCTCGTCGACGGCGAGAAGGACCGCAAGAAGGACGCAGACGCGGTCCGCTGGAAGAAGAACATCGCCAAGACACTCGGCTTTGAGGACGAGATGCTGGACCGCGACGGCGAGCCCGTGCCCAGATGGGAGAAGCTGAGGAACGCCTACTGGGCCTCAGCCATCGACAGGACCGGTCGGTGGATTCACGGGAACGAGGCGTTCAGGGACTGGCTGAAGCCGCCGACTCCCGTGTCGGCGCCCGTGCCTATCCTCGTCCTCGTCGGCTGCGAAGGCTCCGGCAAGACCTACATGATGGCCAATGTGCTCCGGCACCTCCTCAAGGTCGAGACGGCCGGTCCGCGGCCCTGTCGCGCGTACTTCTTCCTTGAGAGCGACCACAAACGGGTCGGATCGCGGGACAAGATGGAAAACATCCTCATCGACGTCTCGAGGTGCCTGCTCTGGCAGTGTGCCACAGCGACGGAGCCTCTGATGAAGTCCATCTCGGGCATCTGCGAGAGGGTGAAGGACTTTGAAAACTCGCTCGACCTGTGGACGCAGCTGCTCCTGGAGAACAGGGACAGGCAGAGGCTGGAGAATACGTTCCACATATTCATTGACGGCATGGACGACGACATCTCCCGTGCAATCCCGCTCCTGCAGAAGCTGACGTCGAGCCAGACGGACGGCAGGATCCGCGTCTTCATGACGGCCAAGCCAGAGTCGCTCGAGGTGCTCGCCTCAGCAGGCGTGAGTCATGCCTCGATAAGCATCCAAGACCACAACTCGCAGGATGTCGAGGCCTACATCAACTTCCGCATGGACCAGATGGAGATGCTGCGTGATGTCGCACGCCGCCCCGAGATTGCCAAGTGGAGGGCCCGCATCCTGGACGAGCTGCGCATCAAGACAGGCGGCGACTACTTCAAGCTGGTCAAGACCCTGGACGCCATCGCCACCATGGACCTCGTCACGGACATTGAGGACATCCTGAGCGAGGCGGACAGGGCGCGCAGCGAGCAGATCGACGACGAGCTGCAGAGACTGAACAAGACCTTGAAGGACAGCGAGATCCGCGAGGTGAACGAGATGGTCCTCTGGGTCACCACTGCCATGGATGAAGTCAGCCTGAGGCAGATGGAGGACATCCTCCGCCTCAAGCAAGGTGCAGGAACCTCGCTGATGTCGCTCGAGTCCAAGATCAGGCTCAAGTACCCCTTGTTCAAGGTGATGAGCTATGGGATCGACTGGAAGTCGGACGAGTATGCCGACCGAATCCCCCAGAAGAACGGAAGGCTGCGTGATGATGCGCGGGGTGAGGACGCCAGACTAGTCGCTGCGACGGGGTCCAAGGAGCTGCTCGAGGCCGAGGTCAAGATTGTGGAACACTTCCTCAAGCAGGTCTGCCCATCTGATCTATACCAGCGATTCGACTTCGGCAGCTTCTTCGAGAGGAAGCGGGTGGCACGCGACCGCGACCTGATCTGCCGAGACGACGACAACGCCGACCTGCTGATCGCCCTGACTTGCCTGAAAGTGCTGACGGGACCACCGCGCAAGGACAAGGCCTTGATGCTGCACAAGTACGCCGGGGAGAACCTCCTCGGCCATCTGGAACGGGTCGACCTCTCGGCCTCGGACCGAGAGCTCAGAAAGCTGGTCGGGTCGCTCCTGGTCAGGCTGTTCACGGAGCCCAGCGCGATCGACGCCCTCTTCTGGACGAGCGAGGAGAAGGCCACCTCGGCGGTGTGGCGCGAGATGGAGTGGGAGTGGCTGAGCGACATCCGCGACGAGTGGCTCTACAGCGGTAACGGCGCCGAGCAGGTGCTGCGATGGTGCAAGGACTCGGCCGTGGCAAGGGAGCTGACGGATGCCGGGCACAGCGCCTGGCTTGCGGCCATCACCATCCCCAACGCAAACGTGGACGAGTTCCTGTTCAGGCCGGCTGCCGTGCGGTTGGCGAGACATTGGCTCCGAGAAGACGGCTTCGCCTTCAGCAATGCCAATATGGCCATGGCCTTTCTCTTCGGATACCTAGCAAAGGTTCGTTACACACCTAAACCAATCTCTACATTTGTTAGCCAGTTGAAAACACCGACCCACACGGCACGATCAAGAGATGACGTGACTTACTCACAAGGTATATACACCGCCATCGTACAGGTCGATCCTAGCATTCTCCTTCCCGGCGAAGAGCTTGAGGACAAGGAAAACATGACGATAGAGCAGCTCGGCCGCATCGAAAGCTGGTGCGAGGTCGCGCTTGGGCACGAGGCCAAGGATTCCGTCTGGGAAACCCAAATGGCTCTCGCAACGACCATGGTGGTCGAAGATACCGAGGCCGGTCTGTCCCGGGCTAAGAAGTCATTCGCAATGGACGGCAACAACTGGATGGCATGCCTCTGCCTGGGTTCCACGATAGAGTCGCTCGACGAGGCCACCGATATCCTGCAGGACACTGCCACCAAGGTATCTGCGCACGTCCGGCACGACCCATCGTGGCTTGCGTCCTCGTCACACCGAGCGTTGGCAGCAACGTTGAACTTCGAGCTGGGACAAAAGCTATGGGATAGTGCGCTGCTGCTGCCCACGACGCCCGATTCAGGAGGGGTAGGGGGAGGGGCAGGGCATGGGGAAGGGCAAGGGGAAGCGGAAGAAGCCGCTTCAAGCCAGTCAGCTCAACCCATGGCGACGAACAAAAACAAATTCGCCGTTGCAGCCGAGTTCCATCGTGCAGGCCTGGCTTACGAGCCATCCCGCCTGGTCGATTACTCGGAAGTGTTTTCGCAATATTCCCAGATGAAGGCCTGGGATGCGGTCGTGGCTCTTATGGAGTGCCTCAATCGCAGATCGGACTGGGAGTCCTGGTTGGCCGAGATGGTTGACGAGGTGGTCGAGGGGGCGGACTTCCAGGAGGCCTTGGCCCGTTCGGCGGAGGAGCTCAATCGATGGGACGTGGTGCACGAATTCTTTGGACGGACCAGCCGCGTCGCCTCTTCAGCCCACGACGGCGACGTGAATGTTGACCTCGTGGTGGTGCAGCGAGCCTACCTCAACACTATGAGACGCGGCCCGCCTGAGGCTAACGAGGCCAAGATGATCTCCGTTGCTGAGTCTGTTGTGGGGCGGGGATTCGGAGGAGGCGGAAGAGGAGGATTCGGAGGAGGTGGTGGTGGTAGTGGTGGAGGAGGAGGAGGAGAAGAAGTCGCCGAGAAGGACGGTAACAGCAACGGCGGTTTCACGATGTCTCGATCTGACCTGTGTCAAGTCGCCAATGTGCTTGCACAGTTATATCTCCGAGCAGCAGCAAGCGCAGCCAAGAGCGCCATGGCGGCAGTAGCAGCGGCAGCTGGCCAGGCTGCCTCGGAGGCTGCTCCGGGGGCTGCTTCGGCCACAGCAGGGAGGGCGGCGGTCCTTCCCAGCCTCGACCAGCTGGACCAGATGAAATACGACCAATACGCCGCCCGCCTTCAGGGCCTCACGACGCACATGGCAGGATGGGAAAACATCGTGGTTTCATGCTGTCTCGCCCGCTACTACCAGGCTGTCGTATCCCCCGTCTGCGCCGCCAAAGATAACAGCAAAGATCAGCTGGCCGCCCTTCGGGACGCAAAGAAGGCCATCGAGCCACTCCTTCGCATCTGTCTCGAGTTGCTGAGCGACGACGACGTCGGCAATGATGACTTCGCTTTTTGGATGCTGGCTCGCGTCCTGACCTCGCTGGGCGATGAGGAGAACCTAATCGCGACCTGGTCGATGCGGAACCTAATCGTACAGAACCAGATGAAAGAGAGGCAGGTCTGGATAGAGAAGCAGCTAGAGACGCAGGCTTCTGCGGGCGTGGCCGGTTCCAGTTCTGCCGAGGCTCTCACTGGCGATGGCTGCGAAGCCGCCAGTCAAGGAACCGCCGGGCCACTGGGCACTATTAATGAGACCGCGGACGAGGAAAGGGGGCCGAGAGAAACCCACTCACAGCACGCGCCAGCAGCGGCAGATAAAGGCCCTCAGACTCAGGACGGAGCAACGCAGACCGAGACCCCTCTGCCACCGCCAATCGCCGTATTCGACAACATTATCCCTCGCAAGAACTCGCAGCCCCTCGAGGTCTACGTCAGTAAAGAGGACGGGCTGGAGGGCACAAGCTTGCTGGAGGATCCCGCCAACCCCCCGCCAAGAGCCCGGGCGGCCTCGGTAATACGTATCGACACGGATCTGCTGAAGCACCAATCCCCAATGCCGTCTCTTTCCACGGCGGCGTCTGCTGCAGACTCGGACCTTCAATCTCAAGAGCGGGCTCCCATTCGCCGCTCAGAATCCCCGGGACAGGCAGAGGATGACCATGGTGGGACTGGTGGGACTGATGGGAACGATGGTGACGATGACGCCGACAATAACAGCGATGACGATGACCAAGCCCAAGAAGCAAACAACCTCAACCTCAACCTCAACCTCAACAATTCCATCCCCGAGCAATCGCACCCGTTGGTCACGTGCGACGGCTGCAAAGAGCACTACTTGATCGCCAGCGACATGTACACATGCGAGGACTGCGTCGGGACCGTACAGTTCGACCCTCCTTGCTACAGACTGCTGATGAGCGGCGGGCTAGCCCAGAAGAAGGGGACGCTCTGCGACAGGACGCACCGCTTCATACGCTTGCCCCCATGGGACGAGGAGAGGATGCGAAGGGTAAAGGTCGGGCACATCCCCGTCGGCGAGAGGGATGTTGGGCTTGAGGAGTGGAAGCGGGGGCTGAGGGAGAAGTATTTGGACGGGTTGGCAGTGGAGGCGACTGTTAAGGAGGATGATTCCAAGGGGTATTACGCTTGAGTTTGCACGGTCATTGATTGGAAGGGCAGTTCGTGGGAATAAGAGTGACTTAATGTACCTAACCCACATTATCCACATTATCCACGGCACTCGTGCTCGCTTGCGCATTCCGACTGATTCCCGTCACCGTACTCAATCAAAGTGGATCTGCGGCACACAATATCCCCCCAAGCCAGCCAACCCACTGAAAAATTTTCATCAAATCTTTAGCAAACATCGATCCCGTCCACATACATATATCAGCCATCGAACAGGAAACGACATTCAACAAACAAAAAACTTAAAATAATCCGATATGGTGTAGTGGCTAACATCCGGCACTCTCACTGCCGAGCCCGGGGTTCGATTCCCCGTATCGGAGCGCTGCCCGGTTAGCTCAATCGGTAGAGCGTGAGACTCTTAATCTCAAGGTTGCGGGTTCGACCCCCGCATCGGGCTCAATTCCCGA
>PYSP01000404.1:0-28012 GCA_003049395.1 Pseudohalonectria lignicola
ATTATATATATATATATATATATATATATATAAAACATTAAAAAAACATGGCAACCAACGAAGCCAACGAGGCAAACGAAGCCAAGGCAAAAGCCTGGACGTACACGACTCGGGGCCCGGCCTCCTCAGTGCTGCACCTCTCAACGGGCCTCCCCATCCCCACCCTGCCGCCCAGGCCGCCCATTTCGAACGGCGCGAGCACGTCGGAGGAGTGGATCCTGATCCGCACGTCGCACGCGGCCCTGAACCCGGCCGGGGCGGGGCTGATGGGCCTCGTGCCCTTCCTGGCGGGGGCGAGGGGCACGCGGACGGCAGTGCCAGAGTTCGACCTGTCCGGGACCGTGCAGGAGGTGTGGCTGCCCGGGAACCCGGTGGCGCCGCCGCCGCCCACCCCCAGGTTCCGCAAGGGGGACGCCGTGATCGCCATGCTGCCCTTCGGCTACACGCTCAGGTCCGGCCAGGGCGCGCTGGCCAGCCACGTGGCGCTGCCGGCGTCGTGCGCCGTGGCCAAGCCGCCCGACGCGGCCTGCTCCTTCGCCGAGGCCAGCGGCGTGCCCGTCTGCGGCACCGCGGCGGCGCTGCTCGTCTCGGCCGCGGGCGTCGGGGAGGGCCACCGCGTGCTGGTCAACGGGGCCAGCGGCGGGGTCGGCACCTTCGCCGTGCAGATGGCGAGGTCGGCCGTGGGGGAGGCGGGCAAGGTCGTAGGCGTGTGCTCGGGGAGGGATGAGGGTCTTGTCAAGGGCCTTGGGGCGGACGAGGTATGTCATTCTACACAAAAACTGCAAGCGAAATCTCACGGTCGGCAATGTTGCTGGTGCTGCTGGTGCTACTGCTGGCGGTGGTGCTTTATATCCCGAACCTAGTTCTCTTGTGTGTTTGTATGTGCAAGACAAAAAAGAAGAGAAAGAAAAAGAACATACCCAACCAAATGACTGCCCGTGTCTAGATCGTCGACTACACGGTCCACAAGCGCCTCCCGGACTCGCTGGCAAAGCAGTACGGCGGCGATCAGCAGTTCGACGCCATCCTCGACTGCATCGGCCACCCGGAGGTCTACAACCACAGCGCCGGCTACCTCAAGCCGCACGGCGTCTACGCCTCGGTCGGGTCCAAGCTGAGCCCCACACTTGGCGGCATGGTGCGCACCCTCCCGGGCCTCATGTGCGCCCGCCTCTGGCCGACGTCCAGGCTGCTCGGCGGCGCGGGCAGGACCTACAGGGGCATCAACGTCTCGGCGCCCAACCTCAAGGTGATGCAGGAGGTCGCGGACATGATCGCCGCCGGCAAGGTGAGGCCCGTCCTGGACAGCGAGTGGGCCTTCGAGGATGCCCTGAAGGCCTACGAGGTGTTGAACGCGGGGCACGCGAAGGGTAAGGTCGTCGTGCGGGTTGACGGGTAAGTCAGGAAGGCGGCTAGGAAGGTACCTGCGCAACTAGGCAGGTAGATTGGGAGTTTGGCAGGTTTGCAGTTGCTAGGAACGGACCCCGAGAGGGAACGAAAGCAGATGGGGCTATGTGGATGACTGATTGTACCAGGCAGTGAAGAAAACCTAACCCAGGGTAGCTTCCTACTTATCTACTACATATGTGCTTACCACCTAATCAGACAGGGCCCATCTGTTGCGTCATTGGTAGTTCAGATATTTGTCTTGATTAAATCGTTCCGTCTTTTCCTTTGGCTTTGGGCCACAAGCACGGTGATGAAATATCCCACAGGGCTCAGGGACGGCCCCACAGATTCCCGCTCCCTGCCCCGCCGCTCCATGCCCCGCCGCTCCAGTGCAGATTACGCTAACCTCCGTTCGCATACAGCTCGCTCTGGTTGGTCCAATTATTCATGAATAACAACCCTCCACCCTGAGTCGAGCCAGTTTGACTGATATTGGAAGCACCACGATCGTTATGCCTCGGGGTGAAGGAGAAGTCTCACTTCCGCAGACGGACTTAACGGGGTCCAGTGAACATGACTTGACTCAATCTACCATATATAGGTCGCCATCTCGTCGAAGGGGGCCGTCCGTATCTTCTTGACAATGAAGCTGGACCAACCCCTACCTGTGACTCCGTCACCAACATCAACGTAACAGAACAAGCAGCAATCATGGTGCCCCTCACAGAAGTCCAAGACTCCAATAAACGCATCGCCACCGAGCTGCCCGCGGGCCTGGTGGCAGTCTTCGCCGGGGCCACCAGCGGCATCGGGGAGCACACCCTGCGAGCCTTCGCCCAGCACGCGAGGAGCCCCAGGGTCTACTTCGTCGGGCGGTCGCAGGAGGCCGGCGACCGCATAGCCGGCGACTGCAGGCGGCTCAACCCGGAGGGCGACTTCACCTTCATCAAGGCCGATTGCAGCCTGTTGAGGGAGGTCGACTCCGTGTGCCGGCAGATCAAGGCGAAGGAGAGGGCCATCAACATCTTGTTCCTCACGATCGGGTCCCTGGACTTCACGTCTGGTGCGTACATTCCGTTTTATGCATGAGCTGCATCACCGTCGGTCGCAAAGAATGTCAGAAGAGCAAACGGGTAGTGACTCACAACCAAAAGGAAACAGCAACCCCCGAAGGCCTCTCCCTCGCCACGGCACTGGCATACTACGCCCGCATGCGCTTCACAACGAACCTCCTCCCACTCCTCACCGACACCACCACCGGTACCACCATCCCGGCCCTCCGCCGCGTCGTGACCGTCCTGAACTCCACGTACGCAGGGCCTGTCGACACGACCGACATCGGCATGGCGGGGAAGAAGGGCCTCTCGGGCCTCCCCGCGTGGCAGCCCCAGGTCAGCTCCATGACGACCCTCTCCCTCGAGGTCCTGGCCGCCGCGCACCCCCGCGTCAGCTTCGTCCACAGCTTCCCGGGCCTCGTCGTGACCGGGATAGGGCGCGGGTTCGCGCCGACGAACCCGCGCGGCGGCCGCGCGGCGCTGGTCCGCGCCCTCGAGTGGGCCTTCTGGACGGTGGGCCGCCTCGCCCCCATACACGTGCCAGGCCCGGAGTCCGGCGAGCGGCACCTCTTCCTGGCCACCAGCGATGCGCTGCCCGCCCGGGCCGAGCGAGGGCGGGCCACGACGGCGGCGGCGCCCGGTGCGGGGCCGGCCGGGGCCGGGGTGCGTTTCGGCGTCATGAGGGGCTCCGATGGGGAGGTTGGGAGCGGGGCGTACGCTGTGGATGAGAGGACCCGGGTGGTGTCGAGCGCGGTCCTCGGGGTGCTGGCCAAGGAACGTGAGAGAGGGGTCGGGGAGGCGGTGTGGGAGCATACGTTGGGGGTGTTTAGCCAGGTTACGGGGACGGAGACGATGGCTTAGGATGCTTTTACTGGGTTCGGTCTGTGTGGTGAGTGCGCTGTGGCAAAGGTTGTGTCCTGGAACTCCTGGGTACGGGGGCAGTTGCGGGGCTGAAACCGTAAGCATGTAGCTACTTGCTGTTCGCACAGGGTATGGTCAGTTGGAGGTAGACAGAGGGGACGTATTAGTCCAGACAACAGAATTAATGGGGGAAGGAATGGACCTTAATTAGAGCTTCTGCCGTGAGCTGCAAGCCTTTCTTGCAACCTACCTGCTTGCGATTAGGGTACTTGGTTCTTTCGGACCCATCTTTGGCCGTCCCTCGAACTCTCCTGATTCCGTTCTGGCAATGGAGGATGGAACGAGATACAAGGACGTAGGTAACTAAAACAGTTGAGGAATATATACAGGAGAAGTGAAGGGTTGAAAGAAAGAGTACGATTTGTAGTGCGTACAAGAGGAGGACCGTGGCTCAGCTGAAAAATTCGAAACTTCGCAGTTCCTTTCGCCACCCCCACCCCCTCAAGCCCCTATCAGCGAGGCACAACTAGTTCCCAAACGGCCAGTCTGACCTCCTCTTCTCCTGGATGGTAGAACGACCGGGATCAGAGCCCGCCGACGGGCCCGTGCCGACAGCCTCCGCCTCGACCACACCCTCCGAGTTGGCAAGCGTCCTCTTCCCCCCATCCCCTCCCGAATCGACCCTCCCGAGCCTCTGCTGGAAGAATGGGGCGCTCGACCCGGGCCTGCCGTCCTTGTCGCTCTGGGCGACGGGGTTCGAAAACAGCGCGGAACTGTACGTGGTGGCCATGGCGCTCTTGCCGCCCGTGTCCGAGCAGCGCCATGCGGACCCGTCGCTGCCCTGGTCGCGGTTAGCGTAGCCGGCCTCGTCCCTGCCGCTGCTGCCGGGCTCGGACGAGGCCGGGCTCGGCGGCTCGGCTTCTCTGTATCTCTGCCTCGGCAGGTCGAAGCTGATCGCCTGCCGGGGGAGCTGCAGCTGCGGCGGGGGGATGTCCTTCCTGGGAATCTGGTAGTAAGGGACCTGGACTTGGGTCTGGACAAGGCCGCTGCTGCCACCGCTCGAGCTCGACCCCATCCCCTCCGCCTCAACCATGCCGCCGCCGTCGTCACCACTACCACCCCTGAACCGACTAGCAGAGCGCCCATCGCGGTAGCCCTGTGCGGGGCCAGACGGCCGGGTCCGCCTGCTGCGCGATGACGACACGCGGCTCGCGGCCCTCTCCATGCCCCTCCGCCTGGCCTCCTCGGCGAGGAGCCGCTGCTGGAAGGCCGCCTCGGCCCGGCGCTCGGTGTTCTCGGCCTCGAGCTGCTTGCGCTCCTCCTCCCTCCGCTTGTTGCGGCGGTAGCGGACGAACAGGTAGAAGCCCAGGAGGGAGAGCAGGGAGGAGCCGATGATGGAGGCGATCACCGCTATCGCGGCCTGCGTGACGGAGACGGCCGCTCCCTGGGCTTGGGAGATGCGGGAGTCGGCATCGGCCTTTTTATTTCGTCGCAGGGTGATCCTGCGTCAGCTCCATTGTGCTTTGCGGACAGACGGAAAGAAGGGTGAAAAGGGGGTGGGGACAGCCCTCAACAGTTGTCAAAGACCAAAGGATCGCCTCACCTTGGTCCTCATCGCATCCGCCATGCTCGCGTCGGCGCTCGCGCTGGCCGCACTCGCCATGGACAGCGCGGACGCCACGGCACTGGACGCGCTGGACTGCGCGCTGGAGGCGGAGGCCTGGGCGGCGGCGACCGCGGCCGACGCCGACGACACCG
The DNA here is from genome assembly GCA_003049395.1 of Pseudohalonectria lignicola. Lineage (NCBI taxonomy): Eukaryota > Fungi > Ascomycota > Sordariomycetes > Magnaporthales > Ophioceraceae > Pseudohalonectria > Pseudohalonectria lignicola. Next base: position 5,064 of record PYSP01000404.1, read on the forward strand.
CCGAGGAGGCTGAGCTGGTGGCTGCTGCGGCGCTGCGGCTCAGCGCCATCTGCACAGTCGCCACCGAGCCCTGGAGCTGGATGATGGAGCCGCCCAGGTTCTGGGAGAGCTGGGTGAGCGAGGCCTGGACGAGGGAGAGGGCGCTGCTTAGGGACGAGATGGTCAAGTTTGGGCCTTGCCTCTTGCGGAGCTCGGCTAGGACCTGGGCGGGCGCAGCAGTAATTTCTGGGGAAGCTGTAGTCAAGACCGTGACTGTTGATCTCGATGCCGAGGAGAATGTGGGGGTGGTGACGAGTGGGAGTACGGCCGCACTTGTGGCCTGTTCGTCCTCGTGCCCCAACTCCGTCTCCAATCCCAGCGCATCCACCTCCCTGCCGTTGAAGCTCGTTTCGCTCCATTGTGTTGTCACTGCTGCATTCCCGTCCACACTCGCGGGGAGGGAGCCAGGTTGTTGTTGTTGTTGTTGTTGTTGTTGTTGTTGTTGTTGCTGTGACAGGCCAGCTGCAGCAGAAATGGTACAGAAAAGAGCGACTAGGGTAGGATAGGAATATTCCTTTCTCATTTTTGGTGCCCTCGCGAGCTGCCCTTCCTCGGACGATCATGAGGAAGCATCATGAAAGTACATCTCGTCCATGAGCAGAAGTAAACTTGCTAGATAGGATGAGACGGATTCAATGGACTCCTAGAATGGAATGCAAAAGAGGGATAGAAATGGCAAGAAGTAAACAGAATCCGAGCTAGGAAGGAGGAAGCAGCTCGGAGCGTTGTCATTTCAAATAGAAGCGCCAGGGAGGCCCAAGGCCCCGCCTCGAAACTAGGGATATCCCGACCATGTAACCGCGTGGGAGGGCCTGCAATGACGGCAGATCAAGCAAGCGGTTCAGCATATCAGTAGTGGCTTGATGAATTGGGCAATCGTGAACAACTCAGGTGGCCTGGTCAAGACGGTTGGGGACTTGGGGCTATGGAAAGATGGTGAGTAGAGACCGAAAGCCAAAAGACAGAACAAAACAATCCAAAAAACCATATGGATGGATGATGGCTGTGGGTCTGACCCCTCGCCATGTGTCTGAAGACAAGCACCGCCCACCCAGCGCTAGGTCCGCGCCCGGTCACCGGCGCACACCATCTGATATCCTGATTTGGCACTGACGGTGCTGGAAACACACCAGAAACAAAAAGCCGCCCCATGGCTGAAAATGGCGACACAAAAGTTAGAACATGAGAATTATGGCCGAGATCACTTCGCATTCGCGCTCGCTCCCCAGACTGCCGCCTCAATCGGGAATGCTGCTGCAGCCATCCGCAGTATTGGGGACTCGGGCAGAGTCTCGGCTGGGCGAGGGAGCTCAAGTGCCCGCCCAGCCGGGTCAGGGATCGCCGGATGCGACACAGGTGCGCATAGTTGAATTTCGGGACATGCCGATGCGGTACGAAGGTTACATGTAGGTTGCGATTCTCCCTGCGGATACGGCTAGTGGGTACTTTACTGCTCGGCCGCATGGAGGTGGTCGAATGGGCCTCGAGCTGTCAAACCAAAATCCGCAAGCAGGTAACATTAGGTGGCTAGAATTAGTCGCTGTAGCTGTGTAAAGGTAGAAACAGAGGACAGAACTGCCCGAGATCCAGAAGCCACCAAATATCCATCGTCAAGTGATTTTCGAGAATCCCACGAAGAACAAAACACATTCGAACTCCCCAAACGCCCAGCCACAGTTCAGTGTTTGTTTACCAATCCCCGTTTCGTGGTCCGCTCTAGGGGAAACCTGCTGTAGCTTGCCGTGCTGCATGCCGCTACCATGGTATTTGGCCCGCCATGCCGAAATGGAACCCCAGTCCCTAGTAGGTGCCGTTTATGCCCCACCATCGTCCCACCATGCCGACGGTGCTACCCGTCGAGCCCCAGATGCAGTAACTCTCCTTATTTTGTATGCTATTCCATAGACCGTTCAAACTCAAAAATTCCTAAGCCCTGACCTTCCTCCTCCTCCTTCCAAGTCCCCAACCCAAGCCCCAGGCAGTCTTCACGCAACCCTCCTCTCGCCCCGCTCCTTGGCCATGCCGCCCCTGACGATGACGAGCTCCCCCCTCCTCGGGAAGATGACCTCCCCCTTGTTCCCCACGACGGCCTGCACGCGGTAGTTCCCGCCGAGGTACTCGTGCGGGATAAAAAAGTGCTTCCGTCGGACGGACCTGGCCTCGCGCGCCAGGTGGTGCAGATGGTGCAGGTCCACCGTCCGTACCCAGAGGTGCGGGCCGAGGTAGACCGCCTTGCCCTCGTGCACACCCAGGAACATGCGGATCTGGTGAGGTCGGAGGTGCTCCAGCAGGCGGAACGAGTCGGGCGTGGAGGCCGAGGTCGAGCCCGAGGAACCATGGCGCCCGTGGTGGTGTTCGTGGTGCGCATGGTGGTGGTGGTGATGGTGGTGATGGTGGTGGTGGTGTTGGTGGTGATGGTGACCATGACCATGTTGCTGCGACTGCTGCGCTTGGTCCTCTGAAGGCGACGGTCCCGGCAGACCCAAGAGACCGTCGTGCGGGCTCGGCGGCGCCAGCATGCCGGGCTCTGGTGGTCTGGCCGGCAGACCAGGCTCGGCCGCCTCCCTCACCCGCTCCAAGATGATCAGCTGGACGGTCGACTTGGGCCCCTCGTACTCGACTATCACGTATCCCGTGTCCGGGTCCGTCATGGCGCGGCGGATGCGCGAGCCATGGCGGCCCACCATGGACGAGACGCTCTCGCTTGTCTTGATCCGCCTGATCTGCCGCGGCACGAAGAGCTCCTTCCCCTTGCCTTTCCCGCCACCATCCCCCGCTTCGTCATCGGCGAGAAACGTGTCGATCGTCTTGTCAATCAGGTGGAACTGGTCCTCGTCTTCCCTGGAGGCGAAGAAGCGCCAGCACTCGACGCCGTCAACGGATGGGGAGTCGCCATACGGTCCCGCCTCAAAGTCGTCCTTTGCCTCGTTCAGCAGCCAGAGCTGAGTCCTTTCGACGTCTGCTACTATCAGCTTCTTGCCAGACTTGCTGAACTCCAGCTGCATGACAGGCCGCCCCGAAGCTGGAAGATTCATCAGCCTTCCCGCCTCGTCAATGTTGCTGTCGCCACTCGTGGATCGTAGCTGGGAGACCCTGACGGACCCAGTGGCGTCGGCATAGGCAAGTAGGTTTTCCTTGCTGAAGACAATGTGAGTTACTGGGTTGTTGGCGTTGTGGACGAGCAGCTGCTTCGTCTTGTTGCCCTGGCGCATATCATAGATGCTGACGGAGCCGTCTTCCTTGCCGACGAAGGCGATGTCCAGGGATGGGTGCAGCCCAATGGCAGAGATCTCGATAGGGTCTTCATAATCTGAGACGATAGCCGGCTGTCTCATCATAATCGAGACTCCCGAAGCCGAAGTTGAGTCCTCCTCGTCATGATTGCGGATTAGCACGGCGGGCTCCCAAACGACGGAGTGTGACCGCCTGAGGTCGATAAGTCGCAGGCCATCTCGGGTGAAAGCCAGCTCCCGCACCGCAAAGGAGTTGTAGTTGATGAGGTACAGCTGCTGCAGCGTCTCAAAGTCCCACAGCTGGATATTACCCTTCTTGTCCCCAGTGGCTAGCGTCCTTCCGTCTGGCGTCGAGGAAAGGGCATAGGGCTCGGCCGAAACTGCCTTGACTTCCCTCAGGCTGGTGCTCCCATAGTCAAATAGGACCAACTCGTCACCCTTCTTGTCGGACCTATACGTCACAACGATGAATTGGAGGTCCGGATTCGGATTGAAGAGCATGCCTTCGACCTCATCTGATGCACTTCCAGCGGCAGACGCCCCGCTGCGGGAGCAGTCGGTCAGGTAGTATGCTTCCCTGTCCTCGATGTTCCAGAGGCTGATGCGACCGCTGTAGGCAAAAGCCACGCAACTACCATCGGGGGAAACGCTGCTGCACCGTGGGGCTACATTGATGACGGGACCGACGTCTGTTTGTGGTCGTCCCTCCAGCGTTATCAGCTCGTCGCAGTACTCCTCGTCCTCTTCCTCGACAAGGGTTGACCAAAGCAAGAGCTCGTTGCTGACGGTCGTCGCCAGGAGCAGCTGGTCATCCTCCTGGAAGAAGAATGTGCTGCAAGGGTCGGTCAAATCCTTGGTCCACTTGGGCTCCAGCTCGGTCGAGTTGGCAGACTCGGTGAGGCACCAGTATTTTGCCATGTTATTCCCCGATGTGACGAGATAGTCACCGCCGTTGCTGAAGGCCATGTTGGTGACCTTCTCGCCGTGATGAAAGGAGAACATGTCTGCGAATGTTGACGTGCTGAAGATCCGAACGACACCCGAGGTCTTCCCGATGGCCATTGTTTTAGACCCAACAGCCATGGTGGAGGGCTTCGACTCGACATGTTCGATGTATGATATGGCGTCAGCCCAGAAGTTGTCTCCAAGCCCGACAACATAGAAGTCTGGGTTCTTGTTTGAGTACTGCTTGAACACGCTCGAACTCGACGGGCAGACGGCCGGCAGCAGTTGCCGTATCCTCGACGGTGAGTCGAGGATGTGCCGGCCGAATTTGGCCACGATGCGCAGCAAGTCCACGCTCCAGCTGTCAACCAGCTGATACTCTCGCCCCACGGGCGCGATGTGCTTGGATCGTCTCTCTAAAAAACGCCGGATGTTGGCACTGGCCTCTTTGACGTGGTCGAGGGACTCGAATTTCAGGGCGATGTACTCGATCCAGGTGAGGACGTTGGGTCCCTGGAAGAACTTGGATAGTAACGTGAAGACCTCGCTGTTATCGACTGGTCCGTTGACAAGGTGGAGGGAGAAGGATGTGGAGGCATACTCGGCGAAAGCAGAAGCCCTCTCCGCAATAGACCTCCTGCTTCTCATCATTGTGAGACCGCCTGTCGGCTGCATCTCTTTTCCGGCCAGATATCTTAAGCACGTCAACGCCAACCGAGCGTGTCCATCTTCCTTCCGTATGGCAAACTCCGACTTGTTGTTCCTATCCAGGAGAAATTCTCGTGCGGTTGAATGGACGACCTGGATGGCCTTGTGCGCATTGATCAGGAGGATGTGGCCACAGAGAACCTCGACGACTCTCTGCATCGTGCCCGTGACCTCCTCTTCGATGTCCAATCGAAGAGCAATCTGCATCTCAGCAGTGGTCAAGGGCCGCGCTCCGCAGACCGTCCAAGTGAGGATAGCCCGGATCAGAGGTTTCTTCTCGGGATTGGCTTTAGACATGTGCCCCAAGATAGCTTCGTAGTACGGCAGCATTTCCGAAGGGACATCATCGAGCATCCGTTGGAGGTCTCTTGCAGTAAATACTTGACCCATCCCCTTGACTACCAGGTTCGCCCACAGGAAGGAGCCATGGGACTTCTGCGCGATCCTACTCACCATTTCGCCCCGACTTGCCTCATCATCCAGAGGAATGGCCTGCTCATGCGCCTGCAATAGAGACTCAATGTCCTCTGCGGTATCTTCAGGCTTGATCATGTCCTCTGTGACAGCCATTTTGGGTCCTCGGAGCGACTGGATGTAGGATCGGATGTCTCCCGACGGCCGGCTTGTCATGAAGATCCGCAATGGCCAGGCAGGATGGGCAGATCGGAGGAGCGGGAAGAGCTTAGCCACGTCGCCACACTCGTCAAGGGCGTCGATGACCCAATACTGGGGCTGCACCGACGGCATCTTGAAGATGCAGTTGACGAAAAGCTTCCTCCAGATAGACTTCTCGTCGGCCTCGTCCAACTGGAGTTTCGACCGCTGCATGTCGCGGATCGCCTCCCCAATCTCAGGGTGGAGACTTGCCATCTGGAACGCCAGGGTTCGGAGCAGGCCAGCAACGGTCTGATGGTACTTGTTACCCTTGACGAAGAAGAAGCAGCTGGTATCCTTGGCCGGGAGCGCACGAAAGACAGAGGCTGACATGACAGACTTGCCCGTTCCGGGAGGTGCATGCAGCCAATACAGCCATGGGTGGGCGACATTGACTGACTTCCAGGAGTTGAATTCCTCTCGGGACTCGATCCAGAGGCAGGAATTGTGGACTTTAGGCTCCAGAATCGTATCGATAGTCTCACCCTGCCCCTGTTCACAGTCGAGGTAGACATGGAGAGCGACAAGGTCGTCTGGTGTTGGCTCGGCCTCTGCAGGGCATGCGTGGGTCGTGGTCAGCACGAGCAACCAGAGAGAGGCTTCTTCTGCCATGATGACAGCCTAGGTAGCCACTTACCGAACTCCATCAGGTCGTCCACCACTCTGGCCAGAGTGTCATGGAGGATCCTGTAATTTGGATCCGAGTCGCTTTCAAACTTGCAGATGCTTCGGTGATCAGCGTTCATCATGACGATGTTTTCATGCGTCGGGCCCCCTGCGCAGATCAAAGTCAGTAATGACCTCGGCTCGGATGATCAGAGATGCCCAACACAAGCGAGGTGCATAAATTACCGATGCAAGCCGAGTCCTTGTCAACGACAAGCCCGAGGCGGGGCATCTCTTGCGTTTCGAAGAAGGAGTAGAGCTCGAACTTGGACGCAATTCGCGCGAACCGCTCGTTGGTGGTCCTATTCGAAACTGATTCCCTCCGTAGGTCGTGGACGTAAGTCTTAGTGTAGTCCCCAAGGCCAAATAGCCCTGCTCGAAGCAGATTGCTGAGCGTATCAGCATGGTCGCAGCCGCTATGGCCAGTTAGCAGCCATCCTAACAAGCTTAGCTCACTAAGGAGAGTATGAGGCGCAACATACTGGTGAGGTGTCGCCAGAAACATCAGGCACTTGATCCTGTTCGCAAGGTTGGCACCATGGGGGTCATGTCCGGCATTCAGCGCGTCGTACAACCCTAGGCATGCCTAGACAAAAAGTTGCGATGATGAGAAACTGCACTGGTGGTTTGTTTCGGGAGGGGAGAGTCGTACATTCTTGATCACCAAGCCACCCATAGAGTGGCCGATCAGGATTATCTTAGTCTACACTCCATCGTCAGCCATAATCAGCACCAAAGGTGGGGAATTAGCTCGGGAGATTTGGAGGCCAGGTACAAACCTTATTGTCCTTTGTGAGGCACGATGCCTCCATATGAGTGCGCAACGAGTTGCCAAAGTCGTTGACGCTGAGCTGGGCGGCCTTGAACTCTGTCCAGTCGGCGCGGTAGCCGAATGTGTGTATCCTGACATACTGGAACGCCTCATCCTGTGACAGCCAGTCCCCGGGCCAGAAGAGCCCGCGCTCTTCTCGAAGGCACCACGTTTTGTATGATCCGCCATGGAGACCGTGGACAAAAATGATATCTATCAATGGCTCCGGGGGATCGTGGACGCAGGTGAGGCCGAGTGGATTGGGATCCTTGCGAACTTGGAGTTGATGCTCGTGAGTGGATGACTCCGCGTTCGGGGAGCTACCAGATGCCCTAACTCTGATGCGTCGCACGTTGTTGAAGAACGAATTCTTGGGAGACAAGATCGGGACATCAAACGCCGGATGCTCGCTATCGTCCTGCGGTGCCTATGGGTTTGTCAGCATCAGACTTTCGCGGCAAGAAACGGAGTAAAGGCGATGGCGGCCAAGGAAGAGATGGTGAGAGAGAAGATGGCTGTGCTCAATGAAAGCAGGACGGCTCAGCAGCAAGGAACGCGATCTTACAGAAAGGCGTCGTGGGGTTGGCCCACCGTTTGAAGAAGTTCGCAGGCGAGTATGGTGCGCCATACTGATGATGCTTTCCCTGCGTAGCCTTGGATGGAATGGAGGAGTAGAATAACAAACCAAGAAGAGAGGATAGAGACATGAAGAGAAAGAGAGGGGTAGAACGCGAGAGAAGAAATGGCTTAGAAGCGGAGAGCACACCCTCTACCATCCATGCTAGCGGCTGCCAGCAGCCACCACGCAGCCTCGCATCCTATTCAGGCGACCTACTCCGTAGCTATCCCTTGTTCGGTGAATGCTTCCAGAAAGAGTGGGGTAGTTTGCAGCCCTACTGCGAGTACGTAGTCGTAGAGACATCCAAGGATCGCAAGGACTTCCACAGCCAGTAGTGGTCATGGAACAAACCAGCCAGGCGCATAAAGGTGGCACCCCCAACGCGGGGGGTCATCACGCCCCAGATCACATCGTCATTGGCCAGCGGCGATCCTGGGCTAGAAAGCGCAGGACAGACAGCCCTTGCTCCTTCTCGTCTCTCGACCGAACCCCTCATTTGGCCAAACTAATGTTGCTCTGAAGGTATTCAGTGGGAGCCCTTCGATGACGAATCTTGCCGGGGATCGCCCATGGAAGGGCCGGGGTTGTTGTGCGTTTTGGGTTTGTCTAGTATGAGACCGTCTAATCGTTGGTCAATAGGCAACTCACGACTTTAGCCATGGGCGAGCCGCGTCTAAATGCCCAAATAATAGGCAGCCCAAGGGATAAGGGATGGGCGGGGCAACCGAGCGGAACCTACGGCAGGCAGCAACCTCTCCACCGTGACAGGGTTACCTACGTCCTCAAAATGCAACCACGGAAGGTCAATCGTCTCAATCAAACAGATTGATGGAACTTCACAGCTGGGACATTTGATTGCTTCTGCCTAGTGCGAAAGTCTACTGCATTATGCCTCACATCCCACAAGTCGTTCTTTTCTTTTCCAAAGAACTTCCACTCTTGTGCATAAGGTAGGGACGTTAGATTAGGCTTGTGGAACAGACCCGCGTAACTAGGGCCTAGTCCTCGGCGGGGCACGCTGACCTGAAGCTTAGGTTGCACCAGAACTTAGGCAAGGGGGCTGGCAAGGATTGGCGACCTAGGTAGCGCCCCACGCTTGGAGTCGAGTTGCGCACTGCAATCCTAGTGCCATCAATTGGAAATCGCAGCCTTCGTGGTTACCTACTTCGTACACCAGAGCAAGCGTCCGGTAGGGATGTTTTGGCAGATTCCAAACCGAGCTCCAAATCGGCTCACCGGAAGCGGGACTATTAGTCATAGAAACTGGTCTCTCCTCCGCCAGAACTGTCAATCACATACGTACCTCCCGCCTCAAAGACACCTGTTGGCTTGAGTGTATGTGACAATGCGGGGCAAGGCCTTTGGTAAGGCATATTCTCTGGTAATCAAGTTCTTAGGCGGCGGAATGACCAATGAGCACTAGGCAGCGAGGCACTTTGCTTCAATGTAATAGAAGGACCCCACGAACTTCACCCTTCAAATTGCACAAATCACCACCTTTCGGTGATAGGAAACAAATATTCCCGACTAGGCCAAGCGTTCAAGTAATCATTTAATCCTAACTTCCCCCTCCTAAGTGCCCTCCCAAGTGCCCTCGTAAGCGCTAGGCCTGATCGGAAATATATGTTTCCTATCACCAACAGGTGGTGATTTTTGCAATTTGAAGGGGAGAAACTCGTGGGGTCGATGTAAAGGCCGTAACACATTTCTGGAGCTCTGGAGCTCCAGGGGGGCTACTCATCTCTGGGTGTTCGTATCTGTGGCTGGATATCTACTTCAACCCCGACTTCGGCCTGCGCCTCCACATTTGCAGGGTCTAAGATTTTTTGGGGACCACCGTATCTAGGTACACACCTACCTACCTACCTACTTACCTACCTACTTACCTACCTACTTACCTACCTACTTACCTACCTACTTACCTACCTACTTACCTACCTACTTACCTACGTGGGGGGCAAACACCCTGCACCCTGAAATGGTAACTAGGCCACAATAAACTACATCCCAAAGCTTCCCGGCTCCCGGGCGGCAAACAAATCTAAGTCTCCCCCCCTCCCCCCCCTTCTGGCATTTCGGTTGCAAAGAGCCAGGATCCGGAGAGGACTATGACGGCATGTTATGACAGACGGAGAAAGTAACGAAATAGTGCTGGTTGGACACAAGCGTCTGACTAAATCCCTCTGCTATATACCAAGTCCCCTACACAACCTAACATCTCCGCGTTAGAGCGATGAACCTATTAATAGTGGTCGCTTTTCGCAGGTATGCTGAACGTCCCAGCGCGGACGGAGAACGACAGCAGACTTCTTCTCACTCTCCAGCATCAAAAGACCTCCACCATTACCCACAGCTCCTTCCAGCACCTAGAAACCAACCAAGCTGTTGAAAAGGTCCGCGGTAGTAGCATCCCTTGTGCCTGCAGCAGTAACTGCAGCCTTGGCCTCAAGGCACAGATCGATAGCGGCCTGGTTGGCGTCGCAGGTTTGCGAGTCGAGCTGGTCGCAGACGCGGTTGGTGATGATGTCCGGGTTGAGCGCGTCCGACTGCCCGTTGAGGATGGCAGCGTCGAGCGGCAGGAAGGTGCCCTGGTCCTCGTCGCGGCCGGGCCTGCCAAGCTCGAAGGAGATGGTCGGGATGCAGGAGCCAAAGTCGACAGCGCCGTTGTTGTTGTTCTGGGGCGCCGGGAGGGCGGTGACAGCGGAGACCGCAGCCAGGATGGTGGTAATGAGGGTGCTGGCGTACATCTTGGCGATGGTTATATAGACAGATTTATATCGACTTGCGGATGTGAGGGAGTGCGGTCAAAAAGTTCACAGAACTTGGGGTATAACGACTGAGATCAACTCAAAAGAATGGAACGGAAGCTTTGGGATGGAACAGGAGGGGGGAGAGGAGAGGACGAAAGACCGGGAAACAGGACAGGAGAGGGCATTTTGTACTTCCTACTCTGGCCCTCCCGGACCGATGACCGTCGCTCATGCAAGCCACGAACCGCTGATCCGTTCCCTCTTTGGTCGAGAGCCTGGAGTGAGGGGCGCACGAGGGTATGAAAATGCCATCACAGCCAAAGCTGGGCCGTCCAAACCGCATTCTCGAGACAGATCCGCCATGGGATATGGAACATCGCGTAGAGGGTAACAGCGGCAGATCATGCCTGGACCACAGAACAGTAGTGGGGTGGAGCCCCATCCGATGTCATCTCAACGCCAGGTCGATCTCCAGCCTGACAGATCTGAGGTCGGATCACCATCTCCTGGTTCAGTTGTTCGCTCCACAAGGCAAAAGTTGAAAGCGAAATGACAGTCAGCGAAACCCTGCTTCGACGTCTCTTGGGGTAAATTGCGGTTGAAATGCCGGAACGAGACTCGAGACTCGCGCGGTTTGATGATCGCTGCTTGGCATTCGGCCGGCCGCAGCGAAAACCCACCATCTGTGGGTTTGGACTACATACACTGCTCCTGTCTTGCCTAGCAGCTAGCCGACAGTGCTGTTCAGACGGTTCAGACAAAGAGTAAGAGGAAACTTCATAGTCTCAAAAGAGTGTTGAAGAGCTGAGGTGCTCTTCCATCCTCCTCATGCACTAATTCTCTTTCCGTGATAATAATTGCCCTACTTCCACATTGGGCCCTTGGCAAGACGCCACATTTACCACATCAAGACATTTGCTAGCCCAGGCCCCAGGCTTCGTACAGCAAAATGGCCAAGGACTTACTACTTAGTGCTCTTCTCCAAGGAGCTAATGAATCCTACTCGAGCAAGCAGAGAAGCGAGAGCTAGCACAATGGAGCTACAGCTACTTACGCAGTACCAACAGATATCATAATTCCGACGCGGGGTCTCCCGCATTCCGACTTCTGGGGGAGATTCCTCCAACAACAACCCCTCCTCAACCTCAGGGCTAACGACCACAAACCCCTAGCGATAATAATAGCCAGAAGGAGGGCCAAACTGAGGGGCCTTTAGATCGGCATCTCTTGCTTCAATTGATACAGTTTCCAATCCCCCTCGGCTGTTCCTATCGAGTGAGAATGACATCCTCCAAACCCAACATGGCGCTCGGACCCGATCCCGGGTGGGCAGGCTCCGCCCTCTTGGTCCGGGCCGCCGTTGTTCTGGCGGCGTCCTACATTATACGAGTGCTGTGGCGAGGCTTTCGGATAAGGATGATGTTTAGGCGTCTGCGCTCATCGGGCCTAGTGTGTTCCTCCTTTTGTTTCGAGCTTCTTAGTCTTTATCGACAGTGCTTGTTGTGTAATACCTCGTCCCTCCATTCGCTCTCGCCGCGACAGACTTCGGCCTGCTCACTGACACTCCCCATCTTATAATCCCCGAGCTAGCCTATGATGCCGCACTCCCTGCTCTGGGGCCACATTCCCACCATAATCCGCCTAACCAGCGACCTCCCCCGAGACATGCACCCGAACTACGTCCCGCAGCTCATCCTCATGCACTGGATGGACCTATTCCCTGCGGAGGTCAAGCAATGCCCAGGTGCTTTCTATATCGACACGTGGCCCCTCGGTCCACCCATCCTCTTCACCGTATCCGCTTCCATGGCCGAGCAGTTCCTCCAGCATGAGAAGCCCACACTCCCAAAAGCGGCTGCGGCGGCGGAATTCCTCCGCCCCTTGACCGGCTGCATCGACTTGGTCTGCAGCGAAGGCTCGGTGTGGAGGGCCTGGCGGTCGCGACTAAATCCTGGGTTCAGTAGTCGCAATGTGACCGCGCTCGTGCCGGCGATGCTAGATGAGGTTCTCGTCTTTGTGGGGAAGTTACGGAAGAGCACCGAGCAAGGCAAGCACAGGGAGGGGGGTTGGAGCGATGTCTTCCTGCTGGAGGACATGACTATGGACCTCACCATTGATATCATCGGGAGAGTTGTGCTGTAAGTATCCACTGACCCCTCGGTGTCGTGTCGGCCGCGTTCTTCGCGTCTGTGGTTTTTTTTCCGGGTATCCTAAGCCTCAAGGACAGGACAAAACTGACCTTTGAACATAGAGACCTCAAACTGAACGAGCAGACTAGCGGTCCGGGCGTCTTCCGCAAGGCCATGTCCCAGACACTGCACGACTGCCTCTTCGACTATAACGTCTTCACATTCTTCACGTGGATCAATCCCTGGCGGCTTTACCGCCTCCGGCGCAATGAGCGGCTAATGAGCGACTTCCTGCTCCCGCATATCCGTGACAAGATCCGGCGAAACCAGAGGCCTGACAACCGGTCAGACATCGACTGCACGGCAGGTGCGCCAAGAACCCAATCAGTTCCGGCAGGTGCAGCCCAGAAGACTGTTGTCGACCTAGCAGTGAAGACCTACCTCAAGGAGGCAGCAGCAGCGACCTCGCAGCCTCTGGAGGACGATTCAACATTCACATCCACCATCGTATCCCAGTTAAAAGTGTTCATGTTTGCCGGGCACGACACCACAGCGACCTCCATCTGCTGGATCCTCTTCTGCCTCCTGCACCACAGCGATCCCTCAATCCTCACCACCCTCCGGGAGGAGCACGCCTCGGTCCTCGGCCCTGACCCCAAAGCCACCATTCGCACGTCCCCGCACCTTCTCCTCGGCTCTGCACTGCCATACACCCACGCCGTGATCAAGGAGGCGCTCCGCATCTACCCCGCCGTCGGGTCCATACGAGACGGCCTCCCCTCGGTGGTGCTGACTGACTCAAACACGGGCCACGTCTACCCGACCGAGAACTGTATGGTTTGGGATGGTATCCGGGCGGCGGGGATCGTCCATCCCTCGCGGTCCTCGTCCAAGGGACCGCCAGACGGCTGGGTACGACCGCTCGAGTTTCTTCCCGAGCGCTTCCTCCCTACAACCAAACCCTCGGACCCTCTCTACCCTCCCAAACATGGCTGGCGAATTTTTGGTCTGGGGCCCCGCGCGTGCATCGGCCAGGAGCTGGCACTGACCGAGATGAAGCTCGTCCTCGTGCTCTTGCTTCTCGAGTTTGATTTGCGAATACCGCCAGGAGGGTTTGCCACGCTTCAGGGTCGGAGTAGTAGCGATGGATGGACGTGGAAGATGGCGGGCATCGTGAACGAGAATGTGCTCTACCAGTGTGGGAAGGGGATGCCGCATGTTAAAGATCGGATGCCGGCGCAGGTAAGGCTGAGGCGGAATGAGCCTAGCTAAATAAGAAGTAACAGGTCGAATTGTTGTCGAATGTAGTGCATATGCTACAGGTAATGAGCTCTCTCCTAGTATTTGTCACGTTTCACTCATTGTGGCCTTAACCCTCCTTTCGATTTCAATGGAGGGGCCATGAAAATTCTCAGGTCAAGTAAGGCTGCGCCGACCTAGTAGCCAACCCTCATGATAGAATAGGTGGAGGGAATAAATGATAGTGGCTCTTAAGCCTTTGAGATATCCACACACTTCCAGCCACGAGAGACAGAGCAAACATGGCAAATGGGTCAGTCCAAGAATTTGCCACCACACCTCCCACACCTGTCAGTGGCTGACACCGCCCTATTAATTTCTGTCGCCTTCTCTGGAAGATAGCCTGCCAGCTTGTCGGCGTTCAGGCTCCGGGTCGCGCAAACTCCACAGACCCTTGAGATGCCGGGCTCCTGGATCGGGACGCCACTGAGGCCGCAGATTTCTGGAGAAGGGTCAGATCGGCTCGAAAGCGGGGAAATGGGGAAAGAAAATAGGTAATGGGAAAGGGAGGGAGAGAAAGGTGGAACTAAGGAGCTCACCAAACATGTGGTTATTAGCACAAACGAACTGTATCCCAACCCTACTCAGGGGCGTCTGGCAGAAGTCGCACTTGGCAGCCTTCACGAGCTCCTCAAAAAGGATCCTGATACCGACAGCGGCTCCTCCCCCTCCATCCCCATCGGCGCCGCCGACAAGCGGCTCGGTGATGCCAGCCACGCCCGGCCCGCCCCCGTACATCCACTCCCACATCCTTCCCTCCGTGGAGAGCCGCCGCCCGCCAGCGACGACGGGGACGGCAGCTGGCGCAGCGCCGGCTCTCTCCGCCCCGCGGCCCCCCAAGGCCAAGGCCAAGGGGGGCGGCGGCAGCTGGGGCGGATCCGAGCAGTCGAAGGACACGACGCTCCGGGCCTGGTGCCACGCGCCGCGCTCCATCGCCGTCGACGACAGGGTGGCCCAGACGACGGCGCTGGCGCCGCGGCCCGGGGAGGCGGCCAGGCCGAACAGGCGCATCCGGTAGAGCGGCACGTCGGACGACGACGACGCCTGGACCTGCCTCAGCCTGCTGGGCTTGCGGGCCCTGCTCGGGGTGGAGGGCGCGGGCGCGGTCGGGTCTTCGGCGGCGGCGGCGGCGGGGTTTTCGTCTTGGGAGAGGAGGTCCACGGCGGCGTCCTCCTCGGTACCGTCGGTGGAGTCATCGTCGTCGTCGTCCTCCTCCTCCTCAGCTTCGTCCTCGTCATCGTCATCCGCCAGGCCGTCGGCGCCTAGCTTGCGGGTCCCCATTGTGGCAGGGACGGAGATCTCTAGCTTGTTCGCTATCTCGATTGCCCATTTGGGGCGAGGGTCACTGTTCCGTGGTGGGTTGGGGAGTAGTGGGGCGTTTGTTTGGTACCAGTCTGTGACGGTCTGGGTTGCGCTCATGCGGATCAAGGTGTAGATCGGGTGGTCAGTCGGCTTGGCGAAGTTGGGTGGATGCACTAGAACATCTTTGCGATGCAGACCATGCCAATTAGCTAGGAATACATGCTACACAGGGTCGACGGCGCGCGTCGCTTACCTTGGATAGGGTTGGTGTGGATGTCCTCTGCTGAAGGGTACGTTGTCCGGCAGTCAATGATGCGATGGGGGGCAACTGGATTTGGAGGTCCCGAGAGCGAAACCTCAAAGACTTTCGGTATCATCGGAGTCGCGATGACTCCGCGGCAGGTCTTGCTGCCGTGGGGTTCCAATATCTTTAAGGGGTAAAATGTGTGTCAGCTGTGGTTGGGGACTGAAAAATGCTAGAGCATGTTGACGAAAACGCACCGTATCCTCGAATGCCACAAACGCATCCGTTGACAGAAAGAGACATCTGCCAAAGAAATCTTTCTCGGCAACCTCCAAGAAACCCTTTCCTTGCTCGAACCAGCCCTGGGTTTTAACAGTTATCTTCCGGAAGCCGATGTAGTTCCTCGCGACATACGACAGAAGGCAAGTCTTCTGCCCCTCAGTGGTGACCCACGGCCCGAAGCTCAGACCGAACGAGGACGAACACGGCACAAAGTCCGGATCTTGGAGTGTGCCTGGCGGGTGAGGGCCGGCAGCGTCAAAGCGAGCGACCTCCTCGATCCGCCAGCCTGCTGATTGGTCGGAAGGGTGGTCATCATCCTCGTCTTCCGCCTCTTCCGCCTCTTCCCCTGCGTTCATGGGGGCCAGTGCTGCCGTAGAGGCGGGCCCTTGAATAGCGAGGACCACAACCTCGCTCTGGTCCGTCTCGAGCGCCAAGAGCACCCTCCCGTCGCCAACCTCGTGGCTCCACGCAAAAGAAGAGACGCACTCGCCCCACTCCGTCTGAGGGGGGACGGCCATGCGCTCGCCGACGGCCCAGAGGATCTCCCACGCCTGCGTGTCGTACAGGTCGCCGAGCCGGGCCCTCGCCCTCTCGTTGCTACTGCTGCTGCTCTTGCCATGGCCCTCCCCGCAGCGCTCACCATACACGGCGACGTAGCCGGCACCGCTGAGGACTGCGAGCACGGGCCGCGTGTTGCGCCCGATCGGCGGCGACCAGGCCAGTGAGATGACTTGGTTGAGGGAGGCGCCGACGCTGCTGAAGGTGCCGCTGCCCGCGCCGGCGATGCGGAAGGGGTTGTTTCGGTCACGCGGGTTCCTGACGAAGTTGGTGGCGTCCTCGTCGTCGCGGTTCACGCCGCCCACACCCACGGAGTCGCGGTCGAAGCCGCTGCCGCCATGGGAGGAATTGTATGATATACAGCGGTCGTAAGGGCTGGGCAGCCTGGCCGCATAGAAGAGGTGGCTATTCACTCCCGGTTCGACGCGTGGCGTCGAGATGGGTATCCGGCGCTGGCCGTCCGAGAACTGCGCGCGCATCCCCTTGGAGGCAGCAGACTCGCTTGCGCTCGCTAGCGGCGGGCCGTCGTCGTTGCTGATGGTGGCCCCGTTGGCTGTGCCATCTTGACTACCTTTGCTGCCTTTCAGGTCCGACCCGTTAAAATCGAGCTTGGGAAACTCAGGCACGAAGATCCAGACCGAATCATCAGCCGCGACGGCAAGTTCTGCGTCTCCCGACCATGATATTGCGCGCTTGGCGAATGGACGGCTGCGGAGGTTCAAGCTGTTCAAGGACAGGATCTTTGGTGCGCTCAATCATTTGTTAAAGTCCGGAATGGTGGGAGGAAGACCACTTGGGCCAGACCATACCTTTGATTCTTTCATATTGACGAAAAAATTTCATTCATCTAGTCTCTGAACTTACGGTCGCATCGTGAGGCGACTTTTTGGGCCTCTCTGGCCAGAGTCGTATGAGAAAATTTCTCTGTTCTCTGGGGTCAAACTTGGTGAGGAACTGCGGATGTACTGAGTTCGCCTGTTCATGACCAACAATTTTGTTAAGAACGTGCTTATTCGCCTACCTACCTACCTACCTCGCTGTGCAACGCGTTGTAAATCCGAGTCAACGGGCGAGTAAATATAAATCGCAAGTCTAGCCACAAAGGCATATTCCATTTCATTATCTGCTGTGTATCTATGCATCTATACCTAATATCCGCAAGTCTCTGGATAGGCTGCCTATGTTGCCAATGTCTGTCTCGTTCGGTTTCACACCTGCTGAGGCTCCTCCAAAGCCTCGGAACACTGAGCCTACAAGCCCCGTCCTCATGACATTGACCTACATTATTGCCCGCGCCATTCAATAGACAGAGCCACCGCATCTGCTGACAGAGATGAGACGGTCCACCCCAGGGTCGCTCATGTGAGAAGGCGGGGAAGGGTTGCCGCTGGTATGACCCAGGACGACGCTCTTCTCCTCTATCTGGCCCGCCGTTCCTGGCACGGCATGTTGAGCCGTTATGTCGGCTCAGGAGACCAGGCGAGACCGGATCCAGGTGGGGCAGACAGGACCAAACTGTCTAACTGGAAGGCCTGGGCTTGAAAGTTCTCTCCCCGTCAAGACTGTGTCTGGACCAGGGGGGGGTGGGGGGTATCCGCACGCTCTTGTTACCTAAAGCGCTTCACAGATAAGAACCTAAACCCCACAGCAGCGCACACCCAGCGACCGCGGTGGCCCCAAAGATCTTCTTAGTCCACCAGTCATCGTCCGTCAGCGGCTTCGCGATCTGAGCGCTCTTCCTCAGGGACGACAGCCCGGACTGTGTGGCCCGCTCCGAGGCATTGGCTCTTGCTTCCTCCTGCCCCGCAGCGTCGGCCTCGTCAGCCTTCTTCCTCAGCGCGGCGATCTTCCGGCTCAGCGCGAGAAGATCCTCCTCCAGGGTGGTCGCGTTGTTGTTCCCCGCGCCCGCGCCGTCAACCTCGACGTTCTGCACGTTGCCGAAGAAGTCCGTCAAGAGACGACTGCGGGCGGCCTCGGCGCCCCCGCGGAAGAGGTCGTAGCGGACGCCCGCGTGCGAGTGGATCTTCTCGAAGTTGTAGCTGTCGAACAGGTCGCCGACCGTCTTCTTACTGCCAATGTCCTGGACCTGCGTCTCGAGGAACTCTAGGTTGTAGTAAGTGTAGCGGTCGATTACGGCGACGCCGACGTCGTTGTCCGCATGGTGGGAGTAGGACGACTGATCCAGCTCGGAAGAGCCTGTCGCAATGATGTTGGGGGAGTACAGCTTGGTGTACATCGTGTTTGCTTGGCAGGTGTCGATCATGAAGAGGATCTCGTGGTATCTGTCCGGGTTTAGGATGAGATTGTCAGTCGTTTGGGCGCTTGGTAGGATTTGGGCAGTGACGGGCGGACATACCTCTTCTTCTCCCACATCTGCTCGAAGGCGTCAGCCAAGTCGAATGCGCCAATCTCTTCCGCATCCTGGAATTTCAGGAACTCGTTGCCGCCGTGTCCGGTCATATACACAAGGATGTTGCTCCGGTCGTCCGTCAGCAGCCGCTTGCTTCTCGGCATCTCCTCGCCGACCCGATCCGTCAGGAGGCGGATGAAGTTCTCGACCGTGACCTCATATCCCCTATAGTCCACCTCAATGTTATCCCCGTAGAGGTCGACGGCTCGGTCGGCGTTGGAGTAAACAGTTCCTGGAAATGCGTTCCGGGGATTGCACGCCATGTCGTCTGGCAGCATCAGAATGATCTGGGAATCGGGGATCCCCAACCTCTTGACAGTGCGGTAGATGGAAAGGACATTGGCCAGGTGTCGGTAGTTGAACCAGAAACGTGATGTGCACACGAGTACTGCCCAATTGCTGGTGTGTTCGGCTGCAGCTGGAGCAGGCGCTGTTAGGAGTGTGGCGGCCAGCAGAGTAGGCAACTGTAGTACTTGCGAGAGCCTCATGGTGTAGGTGAAGCCGACAGGTCCGCTCGGGAGAGACAAAATGAATGTCGAATATTGCAGGATCAGGAACCAGAACCGTCTGGGTTGCAGTTGTAAATTGTATATTTTGTCAACTGTGAGTGATACTTGGTTTCGCCAGATTTGTCCGTACTACATACAGGAGCTGAGTTACATAACGCAAACAGAGCAGATGGTCCATGCTTGCATAGAGAGTGCTGAGCCAGCGTGCCTGCCACCTGATTGGTCAGAGCCTTCCCTCATCGAGGTCACTCACCTCACTGCGTAGGGTTGAACCCCGTCACTTCTAGAGTCGGCAACGGTCTATTGACTCTTGCGTGATTTGATCAGAGACTTTTGATTTAGAAAGATTCGTTGAGCTATACCACTGCTTACTTTCCAGTCTCACCACATGTAATTTTGTTCTGGAGTCTCGCACGTACAGAGTAGTGCAATCCGCATCTTCGTGACTTCCATGCCCGCTTGAATTGCTTCCCGGCGAGAGGGAGAGCAGGGGTGTGGTGCTAACATCTGGGGAAGGATGCACTGCAGGCCCCACATTTCAGGCGGTCACAGCGGCCCAAGTTTGGATGTTGTCGCATCATTTGGCCAAGATCACATGTCGACACATCCGACACACCACCTTGAGTTCGTCTTTAGTGACCAACCGTATTGCTCAGCACAACTGCATGCTCCTGACAAAGTAATGCCATTTTGGCTGGGCGTAGCCACATTGGCCCTGCCTCGCCCCAAATCCCCGCGTTTTCCCTGTTAATCCCTAAGTATCCCCAGGCCGCCATTGAATCATCCGCTTGCAGCAACCATTCAAACATCGTTCAGCCTTTTTTTGCCTTGCGACCGGACGAGAAGGGACGGCAGCCCAAAAAGCCAAATTGAGCGTTGTCAGGGACATTGCAACATTTGGTGGGGTTCTGCTCTCCCACCAAGTGGGGGACAAGGTAGAAGCTAGGCGGCGCACTCACCAGCAAGTTCTTCAGCTTCGTCCCGTGTCACCCGGAGCTGCTGCCATGGGTCCCCCATCCTACATCTTCGTCGTGAGGTATGTTCTTCCATGGTTGCATCCTTCGTTCGACCCGAAGTCCGGGCTTGCCTTCGACTTCACATACTGACTCGGTGTATCACAGACACGGCAACAGGCTCGATGCAGCTGACAAGCAGTGGCACCTCTCCTCGCCAACTCCTTACGACCCGCCTTTAACCTACAGCGGCTGGACCCAGTCGAGGGCCGTGGGAGCCAAGATCAATGACCTCCTGAGAGACCGGGCTCTCGAGGACGATGCATCACGTTCAATCGGCCTATCTGGGCGCAAGAAGAGACGCTACAGGGTCGTCATCCACAGCTCACCCTTCCTGCGATGCATCCAGACCTCGGTCGCCATCAGCGCTGGGCTGCTGATGAAGCCGTCCATTCTTGCGCCTGCGAGGAGGAATTTGTCACCTACACAAGCAAAGCTCGCCTCTGATGGTGCCGGTGCCGGTGGCAAACCTCGATCAACATCCAATGCGGGTATGAAAATCGTGCTGCGAATAGACGCATTCCTCGGGGAGTGGCTCTCCCCGACCTACTTCGAACTGATCACGCCGCCTCCGGGGTCGGTTATGATGCTGGCGAGCGCGAAGGCATCGCTGCTCAAACCGGAGGACTACAATTCATATCCCCATTTCCAACACCGCTCCCATGCCAACTCCATGGCTGTAGCCCCCACCTCTCACCTGTGGGGGCCGACGCCGAGATCCAGTCCCATGTCCAGGCCCCCGGACACCTTAGCGGAAGAATCGTCCACTTCCACGTCCGCATTGGAAAACCTCGACGCCATCGACCAGTCGCTCCCCCGCACCGACAGCCCAACCAGCAGTACCAGCGAGCTGGGCCGGGTTTCGCCGAGGTCTTTGCCCACGGCCTCAGGGCCGATCGAACCTGAGACAGGAACGTACGACCCGCCCGTGCCAGCCTTCTCCATCTCCTCACATGCACCCATCCCTCCGGGGTATGTCAACCACGCCAAGGACAATTGCGTCTTGGTTGATTACCAGTGGGACTCGATGCGCGACCCCTACCACTGGGGTGACGGCGGCCACCTGCCCGAAGACTGGCCGGATATGCACCGGAGGTTTCGCAAGGGCCTGCAGTCGATGATGGACTGGTATGGCGCTACTGAGAATCCAGCGTCTGCGGTCACAACCGAGTATATGAAGCCTGCGGTCGATAGTGAGGCGGGTGCCGGGGAGGATGACGATGAAGACGGCGTGGAGACGGTTGTGATTATCGTCTCTCATGGCGCCGGGTGCAACGCCATGATAGGGGGGATTACCCACCAGCCCGTGCTCATCGACGTCCCCATCTCTTCTGTTACCATGGCGGTACGGAAGTCCGCTCCAAAACCTGGCCCGAACGGCACGGCGGTTTCTTCGCTGCTGTCAAAAGGGTTGCTTCGCACCGACGCCACAGCTGGAACCGCGGTCCACCAGTCCTACACGATGAAAATATTCGCGAACACGGAGCACGTCCGATCATCCACTCCCCCTCCCAGCTCGTCACGGTCGTCGAGCATGGCGAATGTATTCGGTGCACGCGGACGGAACTCGAATTCCTTCTCATCCCCTCTGAGCAACGGCGCTCTAACCAACGGTCCCCATCCGGATGGCTTGGTGAGCAGAAGTTCCTCGGCCAACGCCTCGCTGGGCTCGCTGGGCTCCATAAGGAGGAGCCTTCAGAGCTCGGCGCCGCGGAGCGTGCCTACTTCTGGGTCGAGAAATGCCTCATCTACGTCAAACCCTGGGCTGTCGTCGTCGTTCACGCCGTCCGGGCTGTCACGGACCCCCTCGATAGGCCTTTGGTCGCCCGCTGTAAGACAGCAGCAGGACGAGGAGTGCATCGAAGACGACGATGACGATGGCGCACTCGCTGAGTCCCCATCTCCCGGATCTCTCACTCCTTCAGTCAGTGCAACGCCCATCGGGCCGGAGGCGAATGGCAATGGAAAAGGGGAGGAGTCAAGGCCTTCGAGGCTCGGGCCTACAGTTTCACCGCCTGAGCCGGCTGAGGGGAGCGGGAAACGTGCTGCTGTGGGCGGTCTCTGGGAGGGCACGGTGACACCCAAGGATGCCGCCGTAGTCAGGGATTTGAGTTCATCCAAGCGCCGGTGGACGGTGACCGAGCGCCCCTAGGATATCAGGGTTTAATTTAGCCCGTCCTTAAACGTGCCCTCTGTGCCGCATCCATTTCTGGGACAGCAACGGAAGCCTCACTCTGTTTAGTCTGGCTCAGGTAGGGTAGTATGTATCTGACAAAGATTCATCCATGGGGGTTTTACGTGCACAACGGTTGCTGTACAAATGCCAAACGGGACAATCAAAGGGTTCAAATCCAGGGCTGTTCTGAGACTAGCTCTATGCCTACGTCTTGAAATAGGGTCGTCAGGCCTATATTTACAGGGGGTTTAGGTTTTACGCGTGCGCTAAAGACTGCTAATTATAGCACTTAAGGTCACTAAATAACTTTCACGGAATAAGATTTCAGAGGTTCCGTACAGGGCTCATTTCCACTAAATCAAGCAGTCACGAATGCTCTATACCGTACAGGGCTTTAGGTGGTGAAAGCGTTCCTAAATGCGCTGAAACGGATGCTGAGAGCGCTATATTTTCAGTGGTTCAGGGGTCTGTGAGAGGAGGCATTTTTTTTTATTTTTCTTCCTCTCATATACTCTACGACATTGATTGACTGTATTACGCCCGATGGGGTCTAGGGCAACTACCGGTTAAATACATAATCCGTTCCGTCACGCGTCTTTCTC